>OZ026552.1:3976547-3991547 GCA_964020155.1 Chondrilla cf. caribensis | reverse complement strand
CATACGGACACAGACAGACAGACAGACAGACAGACATACACAGACAGACACAGACAAACAGACAGACAGACAGACTGACAGACACAGACACACAAATTTCAACACAAGCACACACAATGACAAACAAACACACAAACCTACACATATGAACATGTGCACACATGAACACACTTGTAGATCTGATCTGATGGACTTCATCCTCTTCATAACCCCCAGCACTTCTCTCCGTAGGAAGCTATAGACACAAGGATCGTCTTCAAACTTCTGTAGCTTGTCATAAACAGTCTCCTAATGATGCAGTTACAGCACTTTCATGTCATGCTGTCTGGTGTATACTGTGATGTGGATGAATGCTTGAGACAGAGTGTATGTACATGCACACACACACACATGCACGCACACACGCATGCATGCACGCACGCACACACGCACGCATGCACGCACACACACACGGTACACACACACACACACACACACACACACACACACACACACACACACACACACACACACACACATACACACACACACACACACACACACACACACACACACACACACACACACACACACGCACACACACACACATACACACACACACACACACACACACACACACACACACACACACACACACACACACTCACCCCAAGTAATCCAGAACCAGTCTTCAGTTCCTCCTTCCACTTACAGTACAACCTATCTATCAACCTCTTCAGAAAGAAGGTGAAGTTGGCATGGTCTGAACTATCGAGGAGAGTGTCCCTGCGAGATCCATATTGAGCGGCAAAGGTTATCCTTCTGGACCTGCTACTAAGAACGCTAGGAGAAGGTGAGAGCATTGGTAAAGGAAGGCCATCGGGAACAAGTGATTGTCTTCGTCGGAGTGCAGGGGGTCTGACATCAGTGGGTGAATCGGGCTCAGACATCCTGGACTGCCGACGTGGTGTGATGAGGCTCTCTGGTGCAGCAAAACTCTTGTGTCGTCCAAGTAGCCCGCTGGTAGTCAGACCCATTCCATCAAAAATATTCAGATTCTTTACGTTGTGTATCGCCTCAGCAATGGCCTGGTGGGGAGGCTGGGAGTTGAAGAAGACCGGTGCGAAGCTCGGATTTCTCTCTGTCTGACTGAGCTGTCCAAAGAAAAAGTTTAGCTGCTCTGGGATGTCTGAATTCACCCAGAGATTGGCCTGTGTGAGGTGAGGAGTGGACAGAGTCAGTTTTGGGGACAGTAAGTATGAATTTTGCTTATTGGGTATCTTATCAGAGATCAACACTCAAAACAGGAGATTGTTGTGATGAGCGTACCTACAGTACTTGGAAACCTGTGTATACTACACCACTGTGTGTACTGTGCACTGAATGTACTGTGCACACTCTGTGTATTGTATGTACCATGTGTACTGCATGTGCTGTGTGTACAGCATATACTGTGTGCCCTGTTACGTATTGTGTGTACAGCATGTACTGTGTGTACTGTATGTACCGTATGTACAGCATGTACTGTGTGTACTGTATGTACTGAGTGTACTGTGTGTAACGTGTGTACAGCATGTACTGTGTGTACTGTATGTACTGAGTGTACTGTGTGTAACGTGTGTACAGCATGTACTGTGTGTACAGCATGTACTGTGTGTACAGCATGTACTGTGTGTACTGTATGTACTGAGTGTACAGCATGTACTGTATGTACTGTGTGCCCTGTACGTATTGTGTGTACAGCATGTACTGTGTGTACTGTATGTACTGAGTGTACTGTGTTACTATGTGTACTGTGTGTACTGTATGTACTGAGTGTACAGCATGTACTGTATGTACTGTGTGCCCTGTACGTATTGTGTGTACAGCATGTACTGTGTGTACTGTATGTACTGAGTGTACTGTGTGTACTGTGTGTACTGTGTGCCCTGTACGTATTGTGTGTACAGCATGTACTGTGTTACTATGTGTACTGTACATGTGTAAAGACACACTTCAGCTATTGTTGCTATGTACATACAGCATGTGGTACATACCTGGGTGGTGTGGTGCAGTCCACATACAGCATGTGGTACATACCTGGGTGGTGTGGTACAGTACACATACAGCATGTTGTACATACCTGGGTGGTGTGGTGCAGTCCACATACAGCATGTGGTACATACCTGGGTGGTGTGGTGCAGTCCACATACAGCATGTGGTACATACCTGGGTGGTGTGGTGCAGTCCACATACAGCATGTTGTACATACCTGGGTGGTGTGGTACAGTACACATACAGCATGTTGTACATACCTGGGTGGTGTGGTGCAGTCCACATACAGCACGTGGTACATACCTGGGTGGTGTGGTGCAGTCCACATACAGTACATGGTACATACCTGGGTGGTGTGGTGCAGTCCACACACAGTACATGGTACATACCTGGGTGGTGTGGTGCAGTCCACACACAGTACATGGTACATACCTGGGTGGTGTGGTGCAGTCCACATACAGCATGTTGTACATACCTGGGTGGTGTGGTGCAGTCCACATACAGTATGTGGTACATACCTGGGTGGTGTGGTGCAGTCCACATACAGCATGTTGTACATACCTGGGTGGTGTGGTGCAGTCCACATACAGCATGTGGTACATACCTGGGTGGTGTGGTGCAGTCCACACACAGTACATGGTACATACCTGGGTGGTGTGGTGCAGTCCACATACAGCATGTGGTACATACCTGGGTGGTGTGGTGCAGTCCACATACAGCATGTGGTACATACCTGGGTGGTGTGGTGCAGTCCACATACAGTACATGGTACATACCTGGGTGGTGTGGTGCAGTCCACATACAGCATGTTGTACATACCTGGGTGGTGTGGTGCAGTCCACATACAGTACATGGTACATACCTGGGTGGTGTGGTGCAGTCCACATACAGTACATGGTACATACCTGGGTGGTGTGGTGCAGTCCACATACAGCATGTGGTACATACCTGGGTGGTGTGGTGCAGTCCACATACAGCATGTGGTACATACCTGGGTGGTGTGGTGCAGTCCACATACAGTACATGGTACATACCTGGGTGGTGTGGTGCAGTCCACACACAGTACATGGTACATACCTGGGTGGTGTGGTGCAGTCCACATACAGCATGTTGTACATACCTGGGTGGTGTGGTGCAGTCCACATACAGTACATGGTACATACCTGGGTGGTGTGGTGCAGTCCACATACAGCATGTTGTACATACCTGGGTGGTGTGGTGCAGTCCACATACAGCATGTTGTACATACCTGGGTGGTGTGGTGCAGTCCACATACAGCATGTTGTACATACCTGGGTGGTGTGGTGCAGTCCACATACAGCATGTTGTACATACCTGGGTGGTGTGGTGCAGTCCACATACAGTATGTGGTACATACCTGGGTGGTGTGGTGCAGTCCACATACAGCATGTTGTACATACCTGGGTGGTGTGGTGCAGTCCACATACAGCATGTGGTACATACCTGGGTGGTGTGGTGCAGTCCACACACAGTACATGGTACATACCTGGGTGGTGTGGTGCAGTCCACATACAGCATGTTGTACATACCTGGGTGGTGTGGTGCAGTCCACATACAGTACATGGTACATACCTGGGTGGTGTGGTGCAGTCCACATACAGCATGTTGTACATACCTGGGTGGTGTGGTGCAGTCCACATACAGCATGTTGTACATACCTGGGTGGTGTGGTGCAGTCCACATACAGCATGTTGTACATACCTGGGTGGTGTGGTGCAGTCCACATACAGCATGTTGTACATACCTGGGTGGTGTGGTGCAGTCCACATACAGTATGTGGTACATACCTGGGTGGTGTGGTGCAGTCCACATACAGCATGTTGTACATACCTGGGTGGTGTGGTGCAGTCCACATACAGTACATGGTACATACCTGGGTGGTGTGGTGCAGTCCACACAGTTCAGCAGTGAAGGCCAGCGATGCTGACTCCACTGCTTGTATCAGAGCTGGTAGTCTGGTCCCTGGCTGGTAGAATATACCCGGAATGTGATAAATACCTGGACAGTATGGAAGGAGGGTGTACTCTAAGTAGTGGTGTGTGTGTGTGTGTGTGTGTGTGTGTGTGTGTGTGTGTGTGTGTGTGTGTGTGTGTGTGTGTGTGTGCGTGTGTGTGTGTGTGTGTGGTGCATGTGTGTGAGTGCATGCGTGTGTGTGTGTGTGTGCATGTGGTGTGAGTGTGTGTGTGCATGTGGTGTGTATGTGTGTGTGTGTTGCGTGCGTGTGTGTGAATACATACACGAATGCTGTGTGCATATGGAGGTATCATGTACACCTGGACTCATTATGCAGATGTACTGTACTATAAGCTAAAATCACACATGATCTCAGAACAGAGAACACCACACAAACCTCTAGGCATCTCCATGATGTCTCTCTTCGTCCCCACCGGATGGATCCAGTACTCCGTCAGGACATCCAGTGTTGACTGGTCTGCCACGTTGGTCACATGACTGCCATACAGGACCTACAGTGCGTATGTGTTTTGTACAGGAAGATGCCAACATGTGCGTGGAAGTTCATTAATCTGACCACATGTGGCAGTTCACTGTGAATTGTATCATCAAGGGTAATGGTGGAACCTTGACAAACCAACATCTCTTTAATCTGACCACACAGGAGATTATTATACATGGCACCATTAAGGACAATGCAGAAGAAGCCCAATAATCCAACACCTTTTTAATCAGACCATTTAGAGACCCAGTTCATAACTAAAGTCTAGACATCGAAAATCCTCTCAATTTGACGAATTTAGCAATCTGACGTGTTACCTGTTGCCCTGGAGAATCTGGATTATCAAGTCTCTGTTGCATGTATACAGACCACCTCGCAACACGGGGCCCTCACCTCAGTGATCATGTGTCTGATTCCAGCCCACGACACCAGCCTGACTGTGTTGCCCATTTGCACTGCCATCTCAGTGGCAGTGAAATCTCGCAGGGAAAAGTTCATGATGTCCTGAAGTCACAAGACATTCACATGACAATCACATGGAAAACTCATGGCAATTACATGCTATGTTGACCATAGAAAAATGATACCAACACAAGATAACAAAATGACACTATTAGGGTAGGGTGGTGTTGTAAAGAGGTCTGACTGTATACTAGTGTATGGGAGCACTACCAAGGGTGGTGTTGTAAAGAGGTCTGACTGTATACTAGTGTATGGAAGCACTACCAAGGGTGATGTTGTGAAGAGGTCTGACTGTATACTAGTGTATGGGAGCACTACCAAGGGTGATGTTGTGAAGAGGTCCGACTGTATACTAGTGTATGGGAGCACTACCAAGGGTGATGTTGTAAAGAGGTCTGACTGTATACTAGTGTATGGGAGCACTACCAAGGGTGATGTTGCAAAGAGGTCTGACTGTATACTAGTGTATGGGAGCACTACCGAGGGTGATGTTGTAAAGAGGTCTGATTGTGCCTACTCACCATGAGCTGTTGGTATCCCCAGTTGTACTTGGTAGACCATGAATGAGGATACACCATGGCTCTCCCTTTGAGCACAGCATGCAGGAGAGAGAGGTTGTGCAGCAGAGGAAGCCAGTCCTGGCGAGTACTGCCCTGAACCAGTCTGCCAGCTGTGCAAGAAAGACTGTGAGGAACACTGTAGGGGATACTCTGGGAGGAGGGAGAGGGAGAGAGTGTGAAGGAGGGAGTGGGGAAAAGTGTGAAGGAGGGAGAGGGAGAGAGTGTGAAGGAGGGAGTGGGGAAGAGTGTGAAGGAGGGAGAGGGAGAGAGTGAAGGAGGGAGAGGGGGAGATTGAAAGAGGGAGTGGGGAAGAGTGTGAAGGAGGGAGAGGAAGGACATAAGTGAATGAGGGAGAGGGAGAGAGTGTGAAGGAGGAAGAGGGAGAAAGTGAAGGAGGGAGAGGGAGAGAGTGTGAAGGAGGGAGAGGGAGAGAGTGAAGGAGGGAGAGGGAGAGAGTGTGAAGGAGGGAGAGGGAAAAAGTGAAGGTGGCAGTGGGAGAGGGAGAGGGATGAGGAGAGAGTGTGAAGGAGGGAGAGAGAGAGAGGGAAAGAGAGGAGAGAGGGAGAACACTGCTCTAGAATAAATGCGTGCACTTAGTCATACACAGAGTAGTTCACAGTGGTACCAGCCACAGTATAACGAATATACCCATCACTCCAGATGAGCACCAGTGCATATACCTATCAGTCCAAACTAACCACTGGAGAGTCCAAACTTAGCTTGGTCACAGAGAAGAGCAGGTTCACGGGGAGGGAAGCAGTGGAGTCTGCTGAGAGCCACAGACGAAAACCATTCTCCGAACTTGCTTGCTGGCGTACCTCGTGGAGTAGGTGGGGGAGCTCCTCCAGTAACTTCTTTGAGGTGTGAACACAGTGGAGGAGTAACCAGTGACCCTGAAGGTACAAAACACATGAACATAAAATTTCTAAAGTAAACATTTGAGCATATGTGTGTGTGTGTGTGTGTGTGTGTGCGTGTGCGTGTGCGTGTGTGTGTGTGTGTGTGGTGTGTGTGTGTGTGTGTGTGTGTGTGTGTGTGTGTGTGTGTGTGTGTGTGTGTGCATGTGTGTGTGTGTGTGTGTGTGTGTGTGTGTGTGTGTGTGTGTGCGTGTGTGTGTGTGTGTGTGTGGTGTGTGTGTGTGTGCGTGTGTGTGTGGTGTGCGTGTGTGCGTGTGTGTGCGTGTGTATGTGTGTGTGTGCGTGTGCGTATGTGTGTGTGTGTGTGTGTGTGTGTATGTGTGTGTGTGTGCATGTGCGTATGTGTGCGTGTGCATGAGTGTGTGTGTGTGCATGCGTGTGTGTGTATGTCTACATAGGTACTGAAGCACACACTCATACACATTCATCAGTCATACCAGGTCAATGGCATCAATAAGAGTCCTCTTCACCCTGGTAAGGTCAACGTGGCTACCGAACGTGTACACAGCAGTGAAGGGCACTTTCACCCTCTCTGCCAGTTGTGAGACCCTTGGGATGACGATGTGTGGTTCTTCCTCGAACAAGAGGAGGATTGCTTGCTTGGGAGTAATGGTCTTGATCACCGATGACAGGTCAACACTGTTCTCGAGGTAGCCCCTGTGTGAAATGAGTGTAGGCAGGATGACTGATTTAGGAAGTGAGGATCCAGGAAGTGGATAATTGAAAGATGCAAAGGGCAGTACAGGAAGTAAAACAATGTCAGTACAGGAAGTGGATAATTGGAAAAAGTGAGGGCAAGCAAAGGAAGTGAATGTCAGGACAGGAAGTGTATAATTGGGAAAAGTGAGGGCCAGTAAAGGAAGTAAGTGTCAGTACAGGAAGTGTGGATCATATACATATACATGTGCATGCGTGTGTCCATGTGTGCGTATGCTCAGACCTTCTTATTTTTTGAGCATTGATTGAGTGGTTGCTGAAAATGACTCTAGCAAACACGTTCATGAGGTACGGTAACCTGTCCGGTCTGAAGCACCTAGCTAGGAGGAATCTTTGCATCCAGGTGAGCTCCTGGCCTGGCATTCTGGAGTAAAACGGACCAATGAACAGAAATCTCAACATCACACAGTGAAACAAACAAGTAAACACAGTGATCTCAACATCACACAGTGAAACAAACAAGTAAATACAGTGAAACAAACAAGTGAACGCAGTGATCTCAACATCACACAGTAAAACAAACAAGTGAATGCAGTGAAACAAACAAGTAAATACAGTGAAACAAACAAGTAAATACAGTGAAACAAACAAGTAAATACAGTGAAACAAACAAGTGAACGCAGTGATCTCAACATCACACAGTAAAACAAACAAGTGAATGCAGTGAAACAAACAAGTAAATACAGTGAAACAAACAAGTAAATACAGTGAAACAAACAAGTAAATACAGTGAAACAAACAAGTGAACGCAGTGATCTCAACATCACACAGTGAAACAAACAAGTGAACACAGTGAAACAAACAAGTGAACACAGTGATCTCAACATTGTGTTCAATTCACCAAGCAGTACAACTCATTTGGTCTATATTTCATCCTCCACTCCTGTACACCACACTACAGCACCTCAAAGGTGTCGTTCAACAGTTCACACGGGGTGTGCAGTTCAGGAGTGAAGACAACAGAGCAAGCGGATGTACTGCGAGATACCAGTGGCCTGAGTTGTTAGAAGGTACAATTCGAAAGTAACAATCTTTGTATCATGAATTTGAGAAAAACACAGCAAGTAATTCAGTAACTTAAGTTACTCTTCTCCTACAAAATTATTTCTTTAAACATCGTTGTTAAGTGAATATACATAGTTCTCGATTTTCTGCTGAACCCCTGTGCTCCACACACCACAGTTGGTCCTCACTTGTTGGCCTTGATTCCCTCTGAGATCTCAGAGCTGCGTTCCTCCCCGAGCTGTCTCCACACGTACTCCTTCCCCTCCCTGTTCATGTTTTGGAGGAGAGAATGACTCCAGGAGAACTCCGTGCCCAGCATCTGAGGAAACATGCCGGTACGTCAACACGGAACTGATGAGTCAGCAAGTACAGTGCTATCAGGACGTCATCTAGCAGGGGTGGAGGGAGACCCAGAACCGCAATGCAGCAGAACCTGTCTATTGAGGACACTGTGGACCTTGGGTTTAGTCCTTATTACAAAGTTTTCCTCAAATCAGAGGGCACTTAATATACTACAGACTACACTGGGACACCGAACGGTGTCCTTATTAGAGAGGTTTAAATTCCCTACATTTACCGCTAATGTACATTAAAAACATTATGTAACTAATTCTAACACAAAATACTGTTAACATGAAATTCCGGAGTTTTGATGAAGTTTTGTGGTCAATGAGTCTGACTGTACTCATGTCAGCACTATGCACACTCACTCACACCTATACTCACGAGGAGCCTTTTCCATTGGTCATCCTTCATCCAATCAAACGGTTTCTTACCAAAATTCAACCACTCCTGCATCAGCTCCACTGATCCTGCGGTGGACGGTGTTTCACGGGTGACACCCCTCACTTTATAGGTGGTCCCAACATGCGGGTGGATGAAGAACTCCCTCTCTTTGTCGGTGATGCGACCCTCGCTGGCCTCGATCTGTGTACAGGTGTCACAAACGGGTGAGTTGACTACAGTTTGCAGCACTGAGAATGACACTCATTATAAATTCCACCTATTGCTAGGTCTGTGTGATGATTGTAAAGCCTACTAGTGTCATGGTAGGCCAGTAAGTTGATCTAATTAGCTTCACATCCCGTTTGGAAGGGACATAGCTAATACTTACAAGTACAGTGAGTACTCGTTAATCTGCTGCAATTCATTTTCAAAGAATGTGGTGGATCAATGAGTTTGGCAGATTAACTGGATATTCATTGGTACTTGTACATTATATTGGTCCTGGGAAATTGTGGTGGATTAAAAGGTTTGGCAGATAAAGTGGTGGATTAGGATAGGATAGGATAGGATAGGGAATCTTATTTAAACTGGGGAGAACCTTTAGCCCGAAGACTACTTTGCAAGGTACCCAGTACATAATTTACAGAGTAAAGAATAGGTGAGTGATTAACGAGAATTCATTGTACATGATAAAATACATGCATATCACACTTATAGGTGTCATGATAATCAAGCCACAAGAATGAAATTGGGATTATAAGTTTCCCAAAATGATAAAAGTTACCATTACACTTGGCCTGGAAATGGAGTTAAAATTTGACTCTATTCATGGACTTTTTTGTTTCGCAGTTCACTTTGGCAAATGTTGCATTGTGTGCTGTTCATGAGGGCAAAGTCCACATTTCAAGTTTCGGGAATACAACTGGAATGTGAAAGTGTGAATAAGACCAGGTGAAATATCCCCTAGAATGTGATAATCCTCAGTCTTGTCTCTCCAAGGTACGTAGGCTCCAACATGACCGAAAACCTTGGAATACAAGTCACTTCGGGACAAATTGTACCATTGCTATAGACAGGGGACCGCTATGCTAACGGTTGGTTGAGGATGGGAAGTTGGTTGCTGGATACAGTATATGTTGATAACAAACAAGCTGGGTAGCTCACCTCCACGGCAAGAGTGAAGCTGAATATCAACTGGTCGGCCTCACTGTAGGTCTGCACGAAGAGCCTGTGGCTGTCAACTGTCAACTTGTTCACTGCTTCCTTCTCGTTGTTGATCCTTTACAGGAGAATTATACATGTGTGTGTAAGCATGTGAACAATGGTGACTACGTAGTTCCAATATTACAGTGAACATTACAAGACCACCATAAACACACACGCACGCACACACACACACACACACACACACACACACACACACACACACACACACACACAAACACACATACACACACACACACACACACACACACACACACACACACACACACACACACCTTCCGATGTGGTTTATGAAGGTCAAAAGGGGAGTCTTCACTTGATCATAGCAAGTTTTGTAGACGGGCTTGAAATGGCTCATGTTACAAACCACCCACAGGATGACGGAGGCTCTATGAACCAGGGCTCTGGTCACACTAAGCTTGTGTGTGTCCAGTTCTTTCAAAGTTGTCTTACACTTCATTAAGCTGTGGAGGAAGGAGAGACAGAATACCGGGGTACTTCTTACAGCTGTACTAACATGTACAATACACCTCTTATAGCTGTACTAACATGTACAACACACCTCGTATAGCTGTACTAACACGTACAACACACCACTTATAGCTGTACTAACATGTACAACACACCACTTATAGCTGTACTAACACGTACAACACACCCCGTATAGCTGTACTAACATGTACAACACACCACTCCACTGTATAGTAAGTGATAAGTATGTCAACACACAAAGTGGTAGGTTCTTCCTCTCCTCAACTCACTCCTCTGTGGCATCCTGGTGAAGGCTGTTCAGTTGCATCAAGTTCTTGGCTGTGTCTGGATTATCGGGATGGTCTGATGTTGACAAGATCTCCAGCAGGTCAAATTCGAACTTCTCCTTCCTAAGTGCATCCTTGTAGATTCGCTGTGGTGGAAATTTCAAACAAATCGTCATGACAACAATACAATTTTGGTTCAGGGTAACAAACTCGCAAAGCACGGCTACATCAGCCCATAATCTGGTTGATTGGAGTGATTTAACAAGGATACACCCTTAATCCAGCAGGAAACAAAATGAATACTAAAAAAGGGGCTTTAAATTCCCTCGAGGGGCCAATATAGTCTCATTGTTGAGCTGAATGTAAGGGGAACTTTGAAATCTGAAAATCTCTGGGAAATGGGAAAACATGTCAGATTGTCAAGGTGGATGTTTGACTGTTGAGCCGATAAAAGCTGCATCTCAACATGTAGTCAGTCATAAAGTTCCCATATGTACGTATGCAGGACTACACCAAGATGTCAGATTACAGAGGTCCCACTGTACACGGTAGGTGTCCTGAATCCTTGTCCGTTTTAACAAATTACTGTAACATCACCAACGAATGCTTACGTACAGCATACAGACATGCAAATACAGTTGTGTTTCATTGCCGTGACCCCAACCTCATGCAGATCACGCCAGTCGTTGAAGGTCTTCATGTTCTGCACAGCCAGGAACTGTCCGAAGAGGTGGTCCTCCAGTCCCTCCCTCTCAGGGGCAAAGTTCACCAGCAGCACCTCAGCAGCTGCTGCTGCCGGCACTGATTCAACTGGGGAGTGGGTCACCAGGTACACACTGCAGTGGACCCGCAAAGTGAGAGAGTATATCACATTATCCATACATAGGAGAATACACACATTGTGGTGTTAGAGGTGTTTTACAGGCTTGCTAAGGGTGGGCTAGAGGTGTGTTAGGGTTGTGTTAGGGGTGTGTTACAGGCTTGTTAAGGGTGTGTTAGGGGTGTGTTAGGGGTGCTACAGGCTTGCTAAGGGTGGGCTAGAGGTGTGTTAGGGGTGTTACAAGCTTGCTAAGGGTTGACTATAGAGATGTGTTAGAGATGTGTTAGGGGTGTGTTAGGGGTCTTCCTGTATCCATTGGTGGAGGAGATAGCTTGTACATAGTCCAACACAAACTCAAATACGAGGTGAAGTAGCAAATCAAATCTCACTGATGCTACGCACGACACCGTCGGCTCACCAGAATTGAGGTGAACACTCCACTTCTCTCTCTCCAACCTACACAACAGATCAGTTTTGATGTAACATCAAATACAAATACCCCACATACGTATGTTCCTCAGATAATCTCACATGGAAATACAGTGGAGCCTCTCTACTACAAACCTCTGAAATGTGGAAACCTCTGTAATAAGGACACTACTGTGTGTCCCAGTGTAGTACTGAAGTGTATAAAATGACCTCTGAATTGAGAAAACCTCTGTAATAAGGACCAAAATCAAGGTCCCAAAGTGTCCCTAATAGAGAGGTTCCACTGTACTGCATTTAGATTACTATATCTTGTGATCTGAAGGGAACAACTTTACCTTTATCTTACGCTTCCTCTCTCCTGTGCTGTCATGATCTTCTCTGATCAGCTTCTTCAGATTGATGAGATGACGAAGGATGTTGTTCTCCGTGATGTCCTTGGGGTCAACATCAGACACTACCAGAGGGGTGCCTTCACTGAGGCAGTCGATGAGCTTCTTTTGCATGTGGGGACTCTAAGGAGAGAGCACAGCACACCAATGTTCATGATTCTGTGTATCAGTGTGGAGTTGGGTGGAGCACTGTGAATGTAGGCAAGTCAGTACATCAAGTGGATCACTCCCACATTCATCCCAGGGAGTACAGTTGAACACTCATATAACAAACCAGACATTCCGGGGCAATCTATTTGTTATAAGCAGGAGTTTGTTATATCAGGACAATTTCTTATGAGGTACTCTAGCACATGGTTGAGATCATTGCTTTGTTATATCAAGAACTTTGTTATAGAGGAGTTTGTTATAAGAGTGCTCCATTGTACATGTTTTTACAGTACAGGGTGTGCCAAACTGTTGTATTATACGTACGTAAATATTGTTTGTCCAGGAGTCTAGTATCAAGGATCCATTGTTCCTTTAACGTTGTCACCAATCAGGATACACTGATTTTACATAATACAGTTGAACACTCATATAACAAACCAGAAATTCTGGGGCAATCTGTTTGTTATAAGCAGGAGTTTGTTATATCAGGACAATTTCCTATGAGTTACTGTAGCACATGGTTGAGATCATTGCTTTGTTATGTCAAGAACTTTGTTATAGAGGAGTTTGTTATAAGAGTGCTCCACTGTATACTACACACTGAGGGACGACTTCCAGTGGTGAGCATGTTTGAATTCAGGGTCCAATGATAAATGAATTATGATGTAAACTTTCATGACGTACGATAATTGTCCATGCGAAATGTTGCCATTAATGTGATTATTACTAAAGTAAATGCCCATGCAACACTGGATTGCAAGATACACTGCTGAAATCCTCCATATTCTCAGAACCTCTATAATCCGACCACTTTCTGACACATGTTCATCGTGATAGATTGATAGGTTAGGTATACCTCAAAACCTCGATATTCTGACAACCTCTGTAATCTGACATGTATTGTTTGTCCTAAAGAGTGTCAGATTATCAAGGTCCCACCGTACCAAGACTCCCCAGGTCCTGCGGGAGTCCATGCTTCTCAAGGCTCAAAGCCACCCACCTTGGCAGTCACGATGGAGAGCCTTCCTGCATACCTCTTCCTCAACAACTGCAAGCACAGTTTGTAGGTGTCACACACTAGAGGCCACCTACTGCAGTGTTTGTGCACGCTCAGCAGCACTGAGGCACTGTCAGCAGTGGATGGATCGGGAGGTAGGTCATCCAAGACATACTTGTACGCTTCAGGCTGTGTGGGAATGGACATAACACACACATGGTATACATACACACACACATACACACACACACACACACACACACACACACACACACACACACACACACACACACACACACACAGACACACATACACACACACAGACACAGACACAGACACAGACACACACACACACACACACACACACACACACACACACACACACACACACACACACACACACAGACACACATACACACACACACACACACACACACACACAGACACAGACACACACACAGACACAGACACACACACACACACACACACACACACACACACACACACACACACACACACACACACACACACACACACACACAGACACACACAGACACACACACTCACAACTCCTAACAGAAATCTAGAGACTGAAAAGTCAGAAGACACTGTCAAATTGTACTGGTTCAGCACGATGTTGAACCACCCCATGACCTTTGACCTGTGAACAGGCTTCAACGCAGCAGCATAAACGATGAATGCCGCTGCCATTACACTCTCTCCCAGAATTTGGGACTGTTCGGGGAAGTTTTCCAATTCTTCTGTCCACGTCTCCTGTTTCTCCTTCAAGCAGGTCAGGAGCTGGTTGGCAATCTTCAGCTTCTCGCTGTGGCTGTCACAAAGGTTGTTCAACTTGTGCTTCTCCAGAGCTGCCTTGTCGAACTGCTTGTGTAGGGCTGAAATTTCCTTGCTGAGCTTCTCCACATCTGCTTCACTTGGCTGGCTCTCCTCTATCGGTGTGGACGGTCGCCCTGCGGCCAAAATGTCACTCAAACTAGGCAACTCGGCATCCTGAAGGTCCTTCAACTCTCTCTCCAACTTGTGGACCTTCTCGAGGGCCCTCCTGTAGGGTTCCAGCAGGTAGTGGTGCTCCAGTGTGGAGAGGATGAACGAACACATAAGTCCAACGGCTTCAGAGGCGTGTTTCACTGCTTGAATTGTGAGTAGGTCTTCACCGCTTACATGATGCTTGGGGAGCGCCTTTGACTTGGAGGAAAGCTGGTTGTCCAGTGGTGTACAGTTGCGGGAATTGGCAAATCGGCTGTCAATCATTTGTACAGCATCGGGCGTGAGCCCTTCCTCCCATAGCATGCCATGTAGAAGATCTAGAAACTTTTGCGAGTCTCCAATGGCAAGC
>OZ026552.1:3964047-3969047 GCA_964020155.1 Chondrilla cf. caribensis | reverse complement strand
CACACACACACGCACACACACGCACACACACACACACACACACACACGCACACACACACGCACACGCACACGCACACGCACACACACACACACACGCACACACACACGCACACGCACACGCACACGCACACGCACACACACACAGCAACTAAATCTCTCAGCAACACCACACACCTTGGCTCTTGGGTCACTAATGCTCATATCATCCTGCTCATCCCCACCAGTTCCAAAGATGACAAAGTCCTCCACATGACTCCACTCGTGTTGCCGTGAGAGATTGTACAGACCATGAACATCAACAAGCTGACGGATGTACTGAGCACGTGTAAAGAAGAAGCTTTTGAAACTTTCTTTTGAAAAGTTGAAGTAGTCACTATACAGAGGAACCTCTCTATTAGGGACACTTTGGGACCTTAATTTCAGTCCTTATTACAGAGATTTCCTCAATTCAGAGGTCACTAAATACACTACAGTACTACACTTGGACACAGAATGGTGTCCTTATTATGGAGGTTTCTGCAATCCAGAGGTTTGTAATAGAGAGGTTCCACTGTATATCACTATGCAGTAACTATTACTGGCATTCTAAACTGATGTGTGACCACATCAGAGGATTTATTACGTCTGTATAGTTCATGCAAATCTAAATCGCCCTATCTTTAGTATCGTGGGAAAATACAGATAAGTGACATTTTCTAACATGGAGAATACTAATTAACCTCCGAAAAGTATCCATTGCTGAAGTATTCGAATAGTTTTTAGTCACTTGGAATCTTCAGAGCTCTTAGCAACTGTTTGGATGCAGGTTATAACTGTCCTCCTCGTTGTATAATATTCACGCACGGAGGCGCTTAAAAGGATCAGTTTAGAAGCCGGTTATAACCCACCTCCTCATTGTATAAATATCACACCATATAACCGGAAATATTGGTGGTCATTTTATTTTGGCGGTTAATTTGGTGGTTTGATCGACTACCGCCAACATAATATTCGCCGAAATAATACCACCCATGCAAAATGTGGGGATTACGTCACAATAAAGTGACGTAATCCCAACGTTGCATGTCCGTGTGGCTCGAAAAATCATGGCAATGTATCAGTACTTCAAGAGAAAGGAACAGAATTCTGACATACTACCTTATGTCTACCTATACTTACAATACAGTGAACACAGCTAGCACACTCACCTCGGTGACTGTGCCCCCACTGTTCATGGAGGGCAGGTGGAGGTCATCGATGAACCAGTCCATCAGCTTACCCTGGTAGGGTCCGTACGTCTGACCTGCAGTGAAGGTGTGTCGGATACAACACTGGTGGATGCACAGTACAAATGTATGTCTGCAGTATGTAATGGATTGATTGATTGACATCTTATTTCATGTGGTGAAACCTTTAGCCATAATGCTACTTCTCGAGGCTCCCTCTAATCACACGGTGCAACATCTCAACACAACTGATACAATAACAGCGTAATCAGTTTAAGAGCTACAATAAAGTTAGAATCAAAGTTTTTGAGGCTTTTTCATGAACTTTTCCCCAATTTTGGTCAGCGGGTGCTGAGAAAAATCTCCAATTCAGCGATTTGAACCAGGGCAAAATCATTGCTAGCCTTCTTGTCAGGCCTCCCATCCACCCCACCCCTAGTATGCATACATACAGTACACACAGTACATACACATATAAGTAGATAGGCACATATATGTACTTGGATAGTGTAAGCTTATAGATGTACGTATGCATACCCATACAGGGAATACATGGTGGGATCACACTGGCATACAGTACAGTGTATGTGTACATATGCATGTGTACATACTTCAATAGTGCGAGTTTATGCACATACGTACAGTAAGTCCATACAGAGAACTGATGGTACAGATAACAATACTGTATTCTTCCACATCGTATGGTGTATGGGTTGTGTGCACGCATTCACCTTGTCTTCTGTGAAAGTTGATTTTCATGAAGTGATGCAGAAAGGAAGACTTTGTTTGCTGATTGAATGCAAGCTTCTTGACAGATTCAGTCTTGGAGTGAGTGACACCTGAGGGAAGGTATGTACATACGTATGTATGTGGATTATATGAGAAAATGCAAGGATGGGCACACACACACACACACACACACACACACACACACACACACACACACACATGTGCATACACACACACACACACACACACACACACACACACATGTGCATACACACACACACACACACACACACACACACACACACACACACACACACAAACACACAAACACACACACACACACACACACACACACACACACACACACACACATGTGCATACACACACACACACACACACACACACACAGACACACACACACACACTACCTCATACACTGCACACACACTACAAGGCCTACAATTTACCTCTGTGTGACAGGAAATTGTTGGTTACAACAGTCTTTCCACTTCCTCTGGATCCGATTAGCAGAACATGCTGTCTTGACCTGTGAGCCAAATCGAGCAGTGTCTTCACACACAACTGGACAAATTGGAAGAAGCAGCAGTTATGAAACAACTAGACTTTCCACACGCAACTTGTCCAAGGGTGATGTTGTGAAGAGGTCTGACTGTATGTACACTAGTGTATGGGAGCACTACCAAGGGTGATGTTGTGAAGAGGTCTGACTGTATGTACACCAGTGTATGGGAGCACTACCAAGGGTGATGTTGTGAAGAGGTCTGACTGTATGTATACTAGTGTATGGGAGCACTACCAAGGGTGATGTTGTGAAGAGGTCTGACTGTACGTATACTAGTGTATGGGAGCACTACCAAGGGTGATGTTGTAAAGAGGTCTGACTGTATGTATACTAGTGTATGGGAGCACTACCAGGGTGATGTTGTGAAGAGGTCTGACTGTACGTATACTAGTGTATGGGAGCACTACCAAGAGTGATGTTGTAAAGAGGTCTGACTGTACGTATACTAGTGTATGGGAGCACTACCAGGGTGATGTTGTGAAGAGGTCTGACTGTATACAAGTGTATGGGAGCACTACCAAGGGTGGTGTTGTGAAGAGGTCTGACTGTATACTAGTGTATGGGAGCACTACCAAGGGTGGTGCTGTAAAGAGGTCCGAGTGTAAATACAGTACAATACACATAGGTATGGTGTTGTACTCACAGTCTTTTCAGTCTCAATGAAGAGTCCATTGATGGGATCGACCTGGGTCCAGTAGTCAACTCTTGGTACACTGATGAGGAGAAGCAGTGATCCAGTAAACACTCATATACAGTCCAAAAACAGCAGGCACAATAAGGTGATGTACAATGAGTATTAACATGCACGCATGCACGCACACATACCACACACACACACACACACACACACACACACACACACACACACACACACACACACACACACACACACACACACCTTCATGCATGCACACATACACACACACAGACACATGCACACACACACACACACACACACACACACACACACACACACACGCATGCACACACACACACGCATGCACACACATGCACACACACACACGCACACACACACACACGCACACACACACACACACACACACACACACACACACACACACACACACACACACACACACACACACACCATGTTTGCCAAACGTCCCATTCTCCTGACTCATCCACGTAGTAGTCGAACACAGACTCTGCCGAGTCATCATCTGGTAGGCTGGTGGTGAGGTTCTTCAAGATGTCGCTAAATTCAACCTGTTCCTTCAGAGCTCCTCCGCAGCCCCAGATGACGGCAAAGAGGAACAACCGCTCAACATGACTCTCCGAGAAGGCCTCAGCAGTCTCAGCATACATCTGTGAGGTACGTTACGTGTACTGTACTCAATTGCAGTGCACCAGTTTACAGTGGAATCTCTCTATTACAGACCTCTGAATAGCAGAAACCTCTATAATAAGGACACCATTCTGTGTCCCAGTGTAGTACTGTGGTGTATTAAGTGACCACTGAATTGAGGAAACCTCTGTAATAAGGACTAAAATCAAGGTCCCAAAGTGTTCCTAATAGAGAGGTTCCACTGTACCTGAAACTATAGTGGAACCTCTATGAACAGCCAAATCCCTAGGATGATCACCCATTTACTGTAAAGTGGTTGTCTCAATTTAGGACCAGAGTACACATCAGTCATGTTTTACATATGTACGTACGTACATTTTGTGTTGATTATACAGCACCTGTCTAATACAGCCAAGGGAATGAGGTCCCATAGGTGGCCAAATCAGACATGTTCCACTGTACACGAGGTCCCATAGGTGACCACATCAGACAGGTTCACTGTATGCCATTCGCTATCTGCAAACCTGGGTTTATTTGTACATACGTAAGTGCACACCTACAGTGTTGTAGATTGCGAGATGCAAGATTGAAAGACTCACATTCAGCAACGAGGTAAGGTAGCTCAGTGTGGTGTTTATGATGCCAGCCATGCAGTAACTTCTCCCCAATTTCTTCAGCACAAACGCACAGACAGGGTCAATGATGCTGTCAATGTACTTCCTCAGACACTGCATACGTGAACATTGGAAGTACGTACTGTACGTACGTAGCACACGAGTGAAGGGTCTCACACGCCAGCACACTCTAACCTGTACTTCGTGAGGTTTTCTGGTATTCAGCCACGAGTCAACTAGGACCCCCCAATCCAGAGTGGAAGGTTCAAAGTACACCAGACCCTGTGGATTAGGGACCACAACTCATCACACACAAGTGTAAAGGAAGTGTATGTACATTGATGTGCAGTGGTGCCTATTTCAAGCAGTCTTGTGTTGAAGCTACGTACGTACAAAAGATGTACTGTATACATGTATATATATATAGTAGATGCCATACATATGTACACTCACACCCACCCACACACTCACACCAGCACACCCACACACTCACACCTGCACACCCACACCGACGCACACACAAACACACAATACAACATACACACACACACACACACACACAC
>OZ026552.1:3929047-3959047 GCA_964020155.1 Chondrilla cf. caribensis | reverse complement strand
GTGTGTGTGTGTGTGTGTGTGTGTGTGTCTGTGTGTGTGTTTGTGTGTGCGTGTGTGTACGTGTGTGGTACAGTAAACATGAGACACACAAAAGGCAACATTTAAAGATAGAGGTGGACTCACCAGAGCCAACATCTCCAGCTTTGACCTGTCTACATGAGTCAGGATTGTGTCGGAATTCTTCCACCTGCCACGCCCCAAAATGGCTGTCAGCTTGTTGACGACGGCCATGTTGAACCTGGTCTTAGTGCCAGGTATGGCCTTCCGGTCGTATCGGCACACGGTGAGGGCTTTCCCTGTTTCCTGAGTCCAGTAGTAGTGTAGGGCTACGCAGGCCACCTGGCAGTGATGCTGCAATGGAGGAAACGGAAAGTGGACTCACAGTAGCACATTACACAGAGCCTGGAGTATTACAGGACTAAAATATACATAATACATACGTAAATGTTCTTTAACTTGGTGAATATGCATGCATAGATACACATGGGTGAAGCACACACATATCACACACAACACCCCCACACCCTCACCAACACCCCCACCCACACACACAAAACCTACCCTACATCCCCATACACACACACAAACACTCACACACACACATACACACACACACACACACACACACACACACACACACACACACACACACACACACACACACACACCTTGTGGACAAATCCTTCCAGTCTGTTCTCTTTCTCTTGCAATGCCTCATAAATGTCACAGATAGCCATAGACATGTTAGCCTCAAGTGTGGTTCTGACCATCGACATCACCTCTGACAGCCACAATTCCAAATCTCCGCCCAACAAGACAGTTTCCACAAATTCCAGAACCTCTCCTTCTACTGAACTCACAGAGGACACAACCGGCCATGAACCGTGGTCAATGTCCTCGAGATAGGTGATTCCGACCTCGGCTATGTTGAGGTCGGAATCACCCTATCTCGAGGACATTGACCACCGGTTCATGGCCGGTTGTGTCCTCTGTGAGTTCCCGTAGTCGGAGATGAAGTTGAAATGAGGAAAGGACTGCAACAAGAAGGAGAGACTACATGAATCAGCACGACACCACACAACACTCAAGATATAGGCTGGCACATGCAATATATAAAGGCCAACACAAACAATATAATATATTGTAATAAATATTATATATACGTACATTTATACATAAAATATACAAGTATGTAGGCTGACATGCAAGAAGTACTGTAGGTACATATGCTTGTTGGTCAACACACATGATACACGTATGCAGGCCAACATGTGTGGTATGCGTAGGTAGACTAACATGAGTGAGATGAAGTCTCAAACCACACACATGCACACACACGCACACACGCACAAACACACACATGCGCACGCGCACGCACACACAGACGCACACACACACGCACGCACACACACACACACACACACACACACACACACACACACACACACACACAGACACAGACACTCACACACACACACACATGTAAGTAGCACACACAATATCACATTTACATACCTTTTTCTTAGTGGCTAAGTAAGAAGAGAGAGATTTCTTACACTCTTCCATCTCATGCTGAAGCTGGTCCAACACCTTGTTCTTGATGATGTCATCGCCAAGACAACAGTTGATGGCATTTCTGGTCTCGGAAGTAGTCCTCATCAACTTCAACCAGCTTCCGTTCAGAGCTGAGAACCGGACAACCTCACTGGCAAACTCCTAATGATGCAATGTTACTATGTTGCATAGTGTGCATATACAGTAGGTGCATATCGTACATGAACCATATGATATGCACATACACATACCATACACAGTACACTGGTATAGTCTCATAGTATGCAGGTACACAGTACCCTGGTATAGTCTCATAGTATGCAGGTACTAGGTACATTACACTGCATCTACCTTCATTGCGTTCTCATTGCTGAAGACAGCTTCAAGGCTCTGCCACAACTCTTGGACGGACAACCACTTGTGCAGGACATCGGCAATCGAGGTGAGCTTCAGGGACCACTGGGCGGCTTCGTCACGATGTGGAGTGACGTACACGGATTTCAACATGATGGACAGTGATGTGTGGGCATGCTCGAGCTGCTCCAGTAGGCCTCGCGTGAAGGACTGAGAGAGAAGCACGGAACCATGGGACTTGTAAGACTCAAACTGCAACATCTACGTAGGAGAGAAGAATCAGTTATAAGATTTCTTCATGAAATGAAGTTCATTGTCAGATACAAGACTATAGTTTGTACATACGTACGTACATATGTATGTATGTATGTACGTATGTATATATGTATGTGTTCGCTTAAGTACATACACATGTACACACACACACACACACACACACACACACACACACAGAGAGAGAGAGAGAGAGAGAGGGAGAGAGAGAGAGAGAGAGGAGAGAGAGAGAGAGAGAGAGAGAGAGAGAGAGAGAGAGAGAGAGAGAGAGAGAGAGAGAGAGAGAGAGAGAGAGAGAGAGAGAGAGAGAGAGAGAGAGAGAGAGAGAGAGAGAGAGAGAGAGAGAGAGAGAGAGAGAGAGAGAGAGAGAGAGAGAGAGAGAGAGAGAGAGAGAGAGAGAGAGAGAGAGAGAGAGAGAGAGAGAGAGCAACTGTCCTGTGGCCCTCCAGAACAGACGGTACAATCAGAGGCATGATGCTGTTCTGAAGCAGTTGTACCAGTTTGTCATCAGCCATGCCAGCCCCCAGCAGCAAGTCACCGTGGACCTCCCCGACCAGGAGTACTGCTTCCCTGCCTCCTTTGCTGCCACAGACAGCCGACCGGACATGGTCATTTGGAGCCAGTCCTCCATCCACCTAGTGGAGCTGACCATCCCATTCGAAACCACCATTGAAGACGCAGCAAGGAGGAAGAGGGACAGGTACCAAGATCTGCTGACAGAGTGCTCCGCAACATCCACTGCCAACCTCATCACCATCGAGGTTGGGTCTCGGGGCTTCCTCCATCTCGTGAGCCTCCAAGAACTGTACAAGGCCCTTGACCACCCACCATCGAGAGAATGCCGGAGACTGGAGGAGGAGTTGGTCAAGACTGTGCTACACCACTCCCACCTCATCTGGTGTAAGCGCAACTGGCGTCAGGCGGAAGGCACAGAAACCTCTTAACGCTTTTTTTCTTTTTTTTTCCAGCACTATTACTACATAATGTTACTTAATTGTTATCATTGTCTATGTTATTAGTTTCGTTTCCCTTCTTTCATATTATTATTAATTTATTTATTTTTTCTTAGGCCAGACTATAAACTGTGTATGTGTTTTTGTAGAACACGTTTTAGCAGGGTCTGGGTCACCTAAGACCTCACATGTACCTTGAATTCTTTGGAATAATTATGGCCCATGTGCAGTGTAAAAAAAAAAAAAAGAGAGAGAGAGAGAGAGAGAGAGAGAGAGAGAGAGAGAGAGAGAGAGAGAGAGAGAGAGAGAGAGAGAGAGAGAGAGAGAGAGAGAGAGAGAGAGAGAGAGAGAGTGTTAAGGGACATACGTACTTGCTCAGTCCACTCTTCCTTGATATCATTCAGCTGATTCTCAAGATTTTGTTCGTGCTGGGCACTCTCAATGATGGCTTCAATGTCTGTCTGATGGCTGAATAGGGTAAATTAGGCACAATCACATACAGTGAGCATATGAAGTACAAACATGGGTATGTACATACGTATGTAAGTATAGGCATGAGTACTGGAGAATATACAGTGGGGCCTCCACAATTGGACATTTCAGAAATCCGACATCCTCTATAATCCGACATCCTCTATAATCCAACGTCCTCTATCATCCAACATTTTCTATGCGCATAAATTCATTAGTTTATTTCATCCACTTTTAAACTAGCCCTTTCAGACTAAATGTAACGTTTCAAATCTCAATCATTAGAGGAAACTTGAAATCACTCAGTATTTCTCAGTTATTGCGGTAATCACGATAACGATGCCTATTATCATTATATGGGATTAATACACTGGCCTATTGATAATCTAAGTTCACAGTGTACAAAAATAGTCCTAATAAGGTGCTAACTAGTGGATTAGTACACCACTTGCACTCAGCACAAGACATGTGCAGTGGAGGGGGGGAGACTCACTCCAGGAGTTTGGCAGCAACGAGGTGCTTCAGCCTGAACACGTTGGCTTCCAGTTGTAGCGTGCATCCAGAGACGGTCATGACCTGGAGCCAGTGTCTGGTGCAGATCTCCTTCCCATGCAGTCTGGACAGGAGAGGCAGGAGCTCCCTGTAGTAGGAGATCTTCTGCGTCAGCTTCTTGCTGGCCTCCCAATGCTGCTGTTCCAGTGGGAGCGAGTGACAGGACTGCCAAAACCCTTCAACCTACAGAAAAGCACAACAACAGTATTCACTGTCCTGATAGGTACAATGTATACACAGTACAAAGTACGTACAGTTGAGCCTCATTAACACATAACATTTAAAAGGACAATATCTTTATAATATGTATTGTGGGTACAGACATATTCACATAACAGTAATTGTGTTGGTTAC
This sequence comes from Chondrilla cf. caribensis, assembly GCA_964020155.1. Taxonomy (NCBI): domain Eukaryota; kingdom Metazoa; phylum Porifera; class Demospongiae; order Chondrillida; family Chondrillidae; genus Chondrilla; species Chondrilla cf. caribensis. The sequence continues at coordinate 3,954,536 of OZ026552.1, read as the reverse complement.
AGCAGTAATTTGCTTATATTGGTGGGTAAAGTGAGGAATCGAGGGCGATGTACCGTAAGAGGCCTAACCGTGTATCTAAGAGGAAGGTAAGGTTACCCTCCAGAACCACACCACTGCGGGTACTACTACAGGTGCTTCGGACTAGAAAGTACGCAAAACTAAACACTGTGTTGCAAAATGTTGCTTCTCTTGATCACATGCACATAGTGTACACATGCAAGTAGTCTAGTTGTTGTGATGCGATACACACACATTTTCAAATAATTTCATTGAATAATTAATTTATAGAACAAAATAAGGTTCATCGCTAGGACACAAGTACAACAGAGAACAGTGACTTGTAACAGAAACAAAGAAATACAGGAATAATAGTAAATATTTGGAGTAAAGTAGACACATTTTGATGTTGATCAGTTGCTTTTTAAAACTGCTCAATGTTGGTCTCACATGTCGTCATTTGGCCACACAAATTATCTAATAATTTCATTGTACATGTAAATTCATTGAACAAAATAAGGTTAATCGCTAGCACACAAGTTCAATAAGAGAACACTAACTCATTATGAAAATGAAGAAACCCAAAAATAGTGAATATTTGAAGTACATAAAGTAGACATGTGTATATCCAATAAGATGGTGATGCATGAATTAACTCATACATCTTAGCATGATTCTGAACCTATAGTCTAAGTAATTCAAAAGCCAGTTCTTCATCGTGGTGGACGTTCCAGTTTTCCTATCAGGTCACGAGCAAAATCATGTTCAGGTGTACCAGGAGGGAAGGCACTGTTACTGATCACTGAATGACAGAATCGAAGAATATTATCATTTGTTACCTTCTCCAGATGACGGAAAAGCTTCCTGGTACGTTTTATGGGATGTTCTGTAGACTCTATATCTTCCACTGCATATTCCGAGAGGATGCTTTCGGCACGAACGACTGATATACAGAAATCTGCAGTGAATTTGGTCTCGTATTTCACAGTGAGCTGCTTGATAGCACTGGATATTGTGTGAACGGGCTGCATTGGAATGCATTCAGAGGGTCCAGGAACAGTTGCTCTCTTCTTAGCCATTGGATGTCCACGGTCACAGCACGACTCTGTCTGTGAGGATGGGTCAGTTTGCTTGATTTCTGAGGCTAGAACAATGCTCTCCTTTACTTCACTCAGTTTGTCAAGAATAGTTGAGCTGGTGGGTCTACTCTCTTGTTGCTGTTCGAGGCATTGACTGATTAGGTCCTCCAGGCAATGTCTCTCTTCAAGGGTGAAATCTGAAAAGTAGTGGAGACGCCGCTGGAACTCTGTAAGAACTATAATGCTGTCACCAACACTTGAAGCAGGTGCCTTGGGTATGGGGTATTTGTGGGTAACTGTATGAAGCATCAGGACTCCAAAACAGAAGTTGTCCGTTTTGGTTGTAATGGCAGGAGGACGAATGAAGAATTCGGGAGAGATGTAAGCGAAGGTTCCTCGTCCAATGCTCTGTGGTGTGATGGATAGCATGTCGAATACACGGGTTAAACCGAAATCTGCCAGTTTCACCATACAATCGGATGGAGAGCCTTTCAACATGACGTTGTTAGCAGTGACATCTCCATGTACGAGGTGGGATGGGTGAGTGTGGAGGTACTCCAGTCCAGAGGCTACCCCTTTCAAAATGGATACTTTATCTCCAAACGGGAATTGCTCTTTGCTGTTGGATTCTAGATAGTGTTTCAGACTATAATCCATCTTCTCCATCACGATGACAGGAATTGGACTGTCTTTTTTGGAGTACCATCCATAGGTCCGCAGTATGTAATCATGTTTGCTCTGGAACCAATGACGACACTCTTCGATTAGAGATGAGATGATCTTAGCAGTTGACTGGGGACTGTGACCAAATAAAACAAACTGTTTAGCAGCGCACACGGATCCCTCCCACTCCACTTCATACACGACACTGAAGGAACCACCTCCAAGTTCATGTCCAGTTGGATTTACATTTTTAAGTTGATATTCCGAGTAAAGTCGAATGAAGGATAATGTGCTTGCTGAGAGTGTAGATTCTGGCCGCTGAGAGGAACCTACTATCTTTTTCAGCATTTTTGATAATGAAAATGATGGTGATGGTTGGTCAGGGGACTCTGATTTTGGAAGTAGCACATGCTTAGCACCTTGCAACAGCTTCATCACCTTGGAGGCAGAAGGACAGTTTTGTGGATCATCACTCAAACATTTAACTATAATAGGAAGGAATGCTTGTTTTTCAATTGCTGTGAATGTGTTAATGTAACTCTGTCGGCGTTGTAATTCTGTGAGAGCTATCAAGGTTCCATCAGTTGTGATCATGGTGTCACCAGTGGGGATAGGAACTTTATGAGAGATAACATTGATGATGACTACTCCGACAGAGAAGACGTCAGCTGATGGCTTAACTGTTGCCTCTTCTTCCCAATGGTCCGGAGATACCGGTCTATAGTAAGATAAGGTGGTTTGACGACGGCGGCGAATGTATTGTCTGGTATTAAAACCCTTTGCTGCTTCTCCAAAGTCTGCCAGCCGTACTTGTAAGTCATCCATGAGATAGACGTTGTTGCTACTAATGTCTCCGTGTACATAGGTCCGGCCACTTAGCGAGTGCAAATACTGCACAGCATCAGTCAGCTGTAGGAGGATTTGGAGTTTCAACTTGACGGGAACCTCTTCTTTGGAGTGAGAATCGAGAAACTGTTGCAGAGTACAATAAGCCTTCTCCATAACGAAACCGGTTACAGTAAGGCTGGTGACGCGGAACGAACCAAGGACGTCAAAGACATGGATTATATTTGGATGATCGAGTTTACGTAACAACTCGCCCTCTTCATAGATCCTACCTCTATATCCGCTTTTAGGTTTCTTCATCGCGTATAGCTTTTCTTTCCATTTTACTTCGACGACGGTGGAAGTGGCTCCTTCTCCGAGAATGTTTCCCGTTTCAACGAATCCGCAGCCTGTCGCAGTAGAGTCTTCTTCCGTACGATCCTTCACGAGTGGATTGATCCTCACCGCGGTACAGTCACTTTCATCTTCTTCGTTCGATGTGCTCATTTCGATATCTTTACGTCGATATCTACTTCAACAGAAAAAGTGTACCAAATGTCCTGTTGATGAGGTTATGCGGTCTTATTGCCCTGCAAACGTTCAGATACAGTTGCGAAGGCGGAACATTAGGCTCTCTACACCACAGGCGTCAACTGTATTTCAACAAAGAAATCGTTGGGTTAAAAGGGCGTGATTTGCGGTTGAACCTGGTTTCCAGTCCACCTACCCCGTACGTAGTCTCGCATAGCCCAGGTTTCTTTTTAGTGTTTTCTTATCATAATCCATTCTCGTCATATATTATACTCGCTATTTTGGATAAACGCCCAATGAAGGCGGCTGTCACGATGTTGGCAGCCGCCTTCTATTCTCGCGACTCAACTTGAGTTCACTAATCAACGGGTGAGGGTTTACCTACGACTGAACATGACAAGAAAGTCGCATTGGAGTGATGCCATCGACGTAATAAGACCAAGGATCTAAGGATTTCTCCGTCCTAATAGATTGTCCAATGTTACCAATGGATAACCGAGTTGAAGATCCTTTTCAGCCCAGCTTTATCACCAACTGTAGAGGAAGGCTTTATAATGAACCCACAGATTGCCTGTATGTTCAGAAGTCTCAAAGAAGTCTCAAGATTCTCCAACATGTTCATACTTAACTTTCAACAAGACAAATCATTGAAATTAGACTTTCCATACACTCATACACACATATTAGATCTAGGTATAATCGACCAATCAAGTCACTGACCCTTTTTCAGGGCAGAAAGTACTGATTGGTTGAAAGTCATGCCCTAGGTGTAACTGATCACTACATGTGCTAGAAGGTCCCTTCCCCTCTCTGTCCTAGGCACCTGTAGGGATGGTCTAGCTAGCTAGACTAATTATGTACATACATGTATGTAAGAATGGTGACACATGTATCCCTTCATCAACACGATCATTCAAGTAGGTTTCTTCAGACTGTCAAAGTGAAGAAATGTTTACACTTGGAATGGATAAGCCATGCCCTGTTTCAGCAGTCTGTACTGTTAGCTAACCAGGTCTAGCATGAGCAAGTCATGAGAAGAGGAGGGCAGATGCTGGGATCTCGGGGAGTTTATCCAGACTAGTGAGCAAAGGTGCCAGACCAACGCATGGAGGGAGGTTGTCCAGGGATGAGACTAACTTTAGTTCGGCAAGCATGGCTCAGACCCAAACTGCCCTTTTGAATTCAAATCTGGAACCGAATAGGTGCCCTAACATCACTATGACGGGAATGGGCCTGGCTAAGCGAGACCAAGTTACAATAATTGTATGAGCTATGTAAGGAGATACTATGAATAGTATACATGGGAAAATTTCAGTTCATTCATAAACCCTGTCCCCTCCCCTCAAATAGCAACAGATGTAGTTCAATAGCAGTAGTTGTTGTATATGGCTGTGTTCCGTTCTGTAATTAATAAGGAGACCCAATTATGAGGAGGACTGATGCTAAAGGCCAATCACATCTCAGAACACAGGACAGAATATTTTTGTAACATTAGGTCCAGTATGTTGGTATGCAGTACTTCTTAATTCATTAACACATCCATTTGATCAATTACACCTCTCCTGTTGATTTGTAAAACTGCTCAATGTTGGTCTCACATGTAGTCATTTGGCCACACAAATTATCTAATAATTTCATTGTACATGTAAATTCATTGAACAAAATAAGGTTCATCGCTAGCACACAAGTTCAATAGAGAACAGTAACTCATTATGAAAATGAAGAAACCCAAAAATAGTGAATATTTGAAGTACATAGACAAGTGTATATCCAATGAGATGGTGATGCATGAACTAACTCATACATCTTAGCATGATTCTGAACCCATAGTCTAAGTAATTCGAAAGCCAGTTCTTCATCGTGGTGGACGTTCCAGTTTTCCTATCAGGTCGCGAGCAAAATCATGTTCGGGTGTACCAGGAGGGAAGGCACTGTTACTGATCACTGAATGACAGAATCGAAGAATATTGTCATTCGTTACCTTCTCCAGATGACGGAAAAGCTTCCTGGTACGTTTTATGGGATGTTCCGTAGACTCTATATCTTCCACTGCATATTCCGAGAGGATGTTTTCGGCACGAATGACTGATATGCAAAAATCCGCAGTGAATTTGGTCTCGTATTTCACAGTGAGTTGCTTGATAGTGCTGGATATTGTGTGAACGGGCTGCAATGGGATGCACTCAGAGGGTCCAGGAACAGTTGCTCTCTTCTTAGCCATTGGATGTCCACGGTCACAGCACGACTCTGTTTGTGAGGATGGGTCAGTTTGCTTGATTTCTGAGGCTAGGACAATGCTCTCCTTTACTTCACTCAGTTTGTCAAGAATAGTTGAGCTGGTGGGTCTACTTTCTTGTTGATGTTCGAGGCATTGACTTATTAGGTCCTTCAGGCAATGTCCCTCTTCAAGAGTGAAATCCGAAAAGTAGTGGAAACGTCGTTGGAACTCTGTAAGAACTATTACATTGCCACCCACACTTGAAGCAGGTGCTTTGGGAATGGGGTACTTGTGGGTCACCGTATGAAGCATCAGGACTCCAAAACAGAAGTTGTCCGTTTTGGCCGTAATGGCAGGAGGACGAATGAAGAATTCGGGAGAGATGTAGGCGAAGGTTCCTCGTCCAATGCTCTGTGGTGTGATGGACAGCATGTCGAATACACGGGTTAAACCGAAATCTGCCAGTTTCACCATACAATTGGATGGAAAACCTTTCAACATGACGTTGTTAGCAGTGACATCTCCATGTACGAGGTGGGATGGGTGAGTGTGGAGGTACTCCAGTCCAGAGGCCACCCCTTTCAGAATGGATACTTTATCTCCAAACGGGAATTGCTCTTTGCTGTTGGATTCTAGATACTGTTTCAGACTATAATCCATCTTCTCCATCACGATGACGGGAATTGGACTGTCTTCTTTGGAGTACCATCCATAGGTCTGCAGTATGTGATCATGTCTGCTCTGGAACCAATGACGACACTCTTCGATCAGAGATAGGGCGATCTTAGCAGTTGACTGAGGACTGTGGCCAAATAAAACAAACTGTTTAGCAGCGCACACGGATCCCTTCCACTCAACTTCATACACAACACTGAAGGAACCACCTCCAAATTCACGTCCAGTTGGATCCACTTCTGTAAGGTGATATTCTGGGTAAAATTGAGTAAATGAGGGCATACCGGTTAAGTGTGCAGATCCTTGCCACAGGAAGACACCAACTACATTATCCATATCTTTTGATAATGAAAATGATGACAACGGATGATCCAGAGCCCCTGATTGTGGAACTAGTGCATGTCTGGCATCTTGCAACAACTCCATCACCTTGGAGGCAGAAGGACGGTTTTGGGGAACATCGCTCAAACACATCGTTATGATAGGAAGGAGGGCTTGCTTCTCAATTGCTGTGAACATTTCGATGTAACTCTGTCGACGTTGTATTTGTGTGAGAGCTATCAAGGTCCCATCAGTTGTGATCACGGTGTCACCAGTGGGGATAGGAACCTTATGGGAGATGACATTGATGATGACTACTCCGACAGAGAAGACATCAGCTGATGGCTTAACTGTTGCCTCTTCTTCCTGTTGGTATGCAGCTTCCCTTGGAGAGAAAGGCATGGTAGACAAATGGCGAGTGTATCGTCTGGCATAAAAGCCCTTTGCTGCTTCTCCAAAGTCTGCCAGCCGTACTTGTAAGTCATCCATAAGAAAGACGTTGTTGCTACTAATGTCTCCGTGTACATAGGTCCCGTCAATTAGCGAGTGCAAATACTGAACCGCATCAGTCAGTTGTAGGAGGATTTGGAGTTTCAACTTGACGGGAACCTCTTCCTTGGAGTGAGAATCGAGAAACTGCTGCAGAGTACAATAAGCCTTCTCCATAACGAAACCGCTCGCAGTAAGGCTGTCGACACGGAATAGGGGGACCTCAAATACGCGAATTATATTGGAGTGATCGAGTTTACTCAACAACGCGCCCTCTTCATAGATCCTATCTGTATATCCGCGTTTAGGTTTCTTCATCGCGTATAGCTTTTCTTTCCATTTCACTTCGACGACGGTGGAAGTGGCCCCTTCTCCGAGAACGTTTCCCGTTTCAACGAATCCAAACTTGGAATCCTCAGCGAGTGGACTTCTCCTCCCGCCGGGCACAGTCAGCTTTGTCCTTTTAGATCCGTTCATTTGGACGACTTCACGTCAAACTGTCACGACATGAAACGTCCCGTCGATGCGGTTCGCCGAACGTACAGGCTAACAACACACGGTTGTGATGCGCTGGAACGTCCACTGACTTCAACTGTATTCGTACTGAAGACGTGTATGCTAATCACGAGATAACGTGCGGTCGAAACCGAAGTGAACTTCTCTTCTACTCTTTCCATTTCATTCATTGGCTCCATTGAAAAACGGCTTCGTGCTTATCATGGAGTGCGATAGCACTCTACGTATATGTAGGGATGACGCGAAAACAAAATGGCGGACTTATACCTCGCATACATTGCAGTTTCGCCAAATTATTACTGTAAGTAAAATACATACAAAAAATACATGGGAATGTCCTAAACTAAGGTCTCGCGTAGCCAGATCATCACGCGGAAGTCCCCGGTTGTCATCGTTCCGCTTGTCGGTGGGATCTGCCTATGCGAGACTAAACTAAACCGCTGTTACCAATAATACATGGTTGACTCCACTTTCACGACAATTATTCGATTTATATTTACTCTGCAAATAATATTGTATTCATTTTATTTATAATAGTCTCACCAATTACTTATGAAGAAAATAAAGAATAAATTTTTCAAACAATCCATGCCTTTACATGAACTTATGATCATATTCATCGACACGACCAGTTGAGTACGTTGCTCCAGTCTGTAAACTGCACAACACATTCTATCACCACCACCACTGCCATTCTTTGTGTATCTACCACATTTGTGCATGCGTTCTCTAAAAAGCTGTCTGTGTAGAACAATGCTTTTCGCTACATAGGTACAGCTCAATCAGGTGGTATGCCCATGGCCTCATAAAGTGAACATGTACACACATACAGATGCATCAAGCAATACAGTGGAACCTCTCAAAACTGGACCAGCCATTACATCGACTGTTTTTGAGGTGATCCACTCTTCAAAGGTAACTTATTCCATTAACACTACGGGAAAGTCTATTTTGGTTGCTTGAAAATGTCCTTTTCAGGGTAGTAATCCATTCATTTAGAGTATCCCTTTATAGAGGTTCCCCTGTACACTGTAATGCTCTGTGTCTCACCTTGGTGGTGGCCCTTTTCAGGTCCACATGAGCCCACAGTTGCTCCTGGAAATGCTCGTCGAACTCGATGAACTTCTGGTAGGTGTCGTAGAGAGAGCTGAGGTACGTGAGATCCTCGCCTGTTCGGACCAGCTCCGAGAACGGAGTGACCTGCATGTCCAGCTGCCTCTGTACGGTGTTGAGGAGGAGGGCTTTGGACTGAAACTCCTTGTACCTCCCCAAGAATATACCTGTTGGCCATTGAGAGTTATACAAATCAGGTACATGCTGTGTGTACAGTAGAACCTCTCTATTACAACCCTCTGAATTGTAGAAACCTCTATGATAAGGACACCATTCTGTGTCCCAGTGTAGTACTGTAGGGTATTAAGTGACCTCTGAATTGAGGACACCTCTATAATAAGGACTAAAATCGAGGTCCCAAAGTGTCCTTAATAGAGAGGTTCCATTGTATTACGTACTTACACATGCATATGCATAAATGCATACTATACATTCATACGTACTGTATTTACATACATTAAATGTACAAACATATGCAGTAAAATGTTAATGCATGTATTATTCAGCTTTAGAAATGAATGTCACTTTACAAAAGATATGATTTACGTGGTTCAAACACACAGCACACACACACACTCACAAGTACAGTACAAATACACACAGGCAGCACATGCATACACACACAAATACTGTGTGTACCAATCCCCAACAAACAACGACAGATAGAGAATTTAAGATATACAGAGTAAATGAATGTGCCATGGCTACATACATCTATACATACGTACACTCACACATGATGTGAGTATCACATGCACACAAACACACACACACACACACACACACACACACACACACACACACACAAGACACACACACACACACACACACACACACACACACACACACACACACACACACACACACACACACACACACACACACACACACACACACACACACACACACACACACACACACACCTAGTCTCTTTACTGCCTCAGATGGTAACAGTCCTGGTACAAGAGGACCCTCACTGTCAAAGCTGTTGTGGAACTGGTTGGAGTCCACATTGAACCCCTGTACCTCTTTGTCTACAAGGTGCTCAAAATGGAGCCTCCGCTTGGCAAGAAGGTTGTGCTGCACACGTTCTGCCAGCTCTGTGATCCCCTTCCATCCCGTTCTCAGCTTGTTAACCTGCTGGCACTCTTGTCGAGGTAGACGGATCTCATATTCCTTCAGAAGTGAGTACAGTTTCTCCACTTCCAGAAACTTGTTGTCAATGACATTCTCGAGGTCCATGATGTCGTGGAGAAGAACGATTGAATCTCGAAGATCTTCCAACGTCTCCACATCTTGCTGCAGCTTCACGGTGAAGTCTTGATGCTGGTGGAGGATTTCGTCAAGTAGCTTCTTGGCCTGCTGGTGGAGATGGGATGAGAACTTAGTCTTCCAGGCTCGTGCCAGCGAGAGCAGTGTGTGCTTCATGGGCTCCATCGTGAGGTGGATGCAGCCCATCACGAACCGATCAGGGACCAGGGACACCTTCTTCTCCACAGCGTGATGCCTCTCAACCTCACGTCTGCACTCGTCAACTGTTGGATTCTGTTCCACAAAGGATCGGTAAGTGGCGTGAAGGTCCCTCTGCCAAAGGGGATCAAAGGGGGTTAGAGAATCCAAGTGATCCACTATTGAATGCTCCAGATCTAGCAGAGTAGGGGAATGTACGTCAATGAGTGTTATACAGTACATCAGTATACCAGACTGTTATCAGTCATATACATATTATACTGTACATAGCACACACAATGTATGTACGTACATATATGCATGTACATGTGCATAAGCATATATTTCAAAACATGTAAATACATCTTTGTACATACATACATACACACATGTATACGTGCATATGTGAACAATACTGCAAATACTACAACATGCATAAGTTAGTCAAAACAGTTGGTACATTGTCTGCTGACCTCGGATAGTGATGATAATCTTCCTCTGAAGGTTCAGGATATCTGGATCATCCTTGGCACTCCCAATGACTGACAGCGGCTTCCCGCCGGTGCGAGTCTGCGTCCAGCTCCTGACTCCAGTCATGGAGCCAATGATGACGTTGGTGGCTTTGTCCATCGTGGAACACAGCTCTGCTAGGCTTGGGTGGATGGCCACCTGCGGGATGAAGAACTGGATTCCCAGAGTGAAGCAAATACCCGCGTTACAAGTCTCCTCTTGGTCACTGTGAACATTGGTCACTTTTCTGTCCTTTGAACAAGACATGGTCAGTGAACGGTATAGGAGATCCAGACAACTCAAAATGGATGATTTGATTGCACTGGTCAGTTGTCTGTTGAAGTCCTCCACCACTTCGCGTGCTGAAGGAGAGTCGGCAAATGTTGTGTGGAGAAGAACAGAGAGCGATTTCAGAGGAGGTTGTGACTGGAGTGTCCTTGTGCTGGGAGCCTTACTACTCTGATCACGTGACAGTATTTCTGACCTCGGAGTACCAGTAACAGTCTGCGAGCTACCAGGGAAGTCATCTGTTGCCCTCACTGACTCCATCGTGTCCCTATTCTTCCTTGTACCAGTTGTACCTGTACCTGTTGTTTTTGTCCTTTTCCCTGTGGTGTTGTGTTTGGTCACTGGCTTTGAAGGCCGAGGTGAAGGCTTGTTGGGAGAGAAGGGAGGTGACATTAGAGTCTCCATCTTGTGGGACTCCTCGAGGATCTGCACCACACCGTTCTCTGCCAGGGAGACAACATCACTGATCATTTGTGAGGAAACTGTAGCTTGCTTCGAAACGGAGTGCAAAAAGTCTTTGGGAGACTGCAAAGAAACAACAGTACGAGCAATGAACACAAATATGTACATACATACGTACGTACACACATTTGCTGTATAGTGTACAGTAGATCCAGCCTTCAAGACCACCTGTCGTAAGCAACTACTATTTAATCATCTAGTATGTCCAATAAATCACACAGAAGCATCTCTGTACAAACACTATTTGCTCAAAGTATGTACGTACCTCTGATAAGAAGTACAGATTTGGTGTGCCCTTCGAGGCACTTACCAAGCAAGGTGGACTGCATGTACCAATTTGTACTCACCCAAGCAATGCCCTCCAACTTGTCATAGTCCAGGATGTTGAGTTGGGACAGTTTGTTCAGTCTCGGCTGTATCTCGTCTCTGTTGATGTCAGCGATGCACCTGGCCACCTGCTGGAAGTGGTCCAGTGAGGAGTAGGCGTGGTGGAGGTAGGCGTCTATGTTGAGACTACTCCATGTGAGGGTGGACCAGCCAGGTTGGAGAGACCTGATTGAGGAGAAGTGGAGTATTATTGTTTGTTCTGATGTATGTACGTATACTGTACATATGGTGAAGAAAAGTTTAAAAAACTCGCAAAAAGATAATTTTCGCCTGCATTGAATACTGTGCACATACGTATGTATGTATACACTTACGTTATACTGCAATACAATACATACATATGTACACTTATACAACACTGTTGTTCATACGTACATATGTACACCCATACCACACTGCCGTACATACACACATGCACTTGTATTGCAATATTATATGTACAGTGAATTCTTGTTAATCTGCCACCACTTTTATCCACCAAACCTTTTAATCTGCCACAATTTCCCAGTACCAATATAATGTACAAGTACCAATGAATATATCCAGTTAATCCACCAAACTTGTTTACCCACCATATTCTTTGAAAACGAAATGTGGCAGATCAACGAGTATCCACTGTACATTAGTGCCGGCAAATAGTGGCAGATAAAACATTCGGTGGATAAAGTGGCAGTGGAATAACGAGAATTCACTGTACATGCATACTTCACAATACTGTAATGCTGCACATACACGGGGACTCACCTCATGACCTTGGCCGCATGAGGCTGCAGCAGCAGCATGAGGGAGGAGTCCACCGACTTGCAAGTCGAGTAGAATATCTTCACAATCTCGTCAAGGTGCTGCTTGTAGTCCTTGATACGAGACTCCTGGACACAACAATATGTACATACGTATGATACAGCAGGTTGGCACACTCTGTACTGCAAATGCATGTACATACGTATATAACAATGTATCCTGATTAGTGGCAACATTAAGGACCAACGGGATACATACGTATGTAGGATATGTATGTATCCTGAGATCTCCGGATGTGACACTTGATTTGGAAGGAAACACAGGGAATGAATACTTTTAAGAACACCTCGGGCTATAGTCTTGGTATACCACACAAAGAACCCATTCCCTGTGTATCCTTCCCAAAGGTAATATAACATAATACTTATATGTACATGTATGCATATAAAATGTACACACATACAGGCTATACATAAATATGTACAGCATGTACGCATACGTATATGTACCTACATACATATATACATGCATGTGTACATACGTAGGTACGTACATATGTGTGAGTATGTACGCATGTCACAATACTGTATCTTTCGCACCTGATGGAGAAGATTCTTAACAGAGTCTGGAATGACCACATTCAGCTTTGAAAGTCCCTTCGCCTCCTCCAATACTTCAAGGAGACACTCCACTGATGAATTAACCTGTACGATGCCACTCCCCTCTGTGCCCGGAGGTACCACCCTCTCCAACAGGGTGTGGTTAATGGTCTTCACCTTACCAGCCAGACTGCCCTTCCACTGCTGCAACCACTGGTCCTCGAACCTGATCAGGGTGAGGGAGAACTTGTTGTACAGCTTGACGCTGTAGCTGTGTTCCTGAAATTGAAAAATGTGCTCCAATAGATAAAGTGTGTGAACACATGCAGAAAACACAATACTATGATGTCAGTGTAGGGATTAATGTACGTGAAACTGACCCATGCTCAAACGTACACAGAAGTATGAGAATGCACGTGTGTGTGTGTGCGTGTGTGTGCGTTTGTGTGTGTGTGTGTGCACGCGTGTGTGTATGTGTGTGTGTACATGTGTGCATGCATGCGTGCTTGTGTGCACATGTACGTATGCACAGTTATTTCACTCACATTGGTGTGAGCAATGCTCTTGTTCCTACTGAATACCTTCATCGGTTGGTTGACCTTGTCATAGAGCTGCCTACACCACGAGATAGCTCCCACAATCTTGGGAGATCCCCTAGGACCTTGAGGAGAATTCTTCAAGAGAATTAAGAGGAAAGCACAACTGTGTAATTTGACACACAATACACCCTCATAAGTACGGACATACGTAGGTGTGAATGTATGTCTACAATAACTTTATACATACATATGTATGTACGTATGTGCATACATCTGCCAAAAATTACTTTTAGCTAATATTGCATATATGTACGTACCTATTGTAAGTACATATGTATGTGCACATACGTACAACCTGACTGAATAGCCAAAGGTCTCTCACACGTATGTACCTACATATGTATGTGTGTGTACATACATACGTACATACCTTATACTGCTCATAATGGTTCTGTAGTTCCTCCAGTTCATTCACATACAACCTCAGAATTCCCACTGTGGTCTCGTACAGAACTGGCCTCAGAGTGGACCTGGAGTGGAGAGGACTGAGCTTGTCCATGTAGCCAAGTGCCGTGATGGAGGTCATCTTCTGTTGGAACAGGTGGTGTATGTAGGCTGTGACGTCCATCTCAAGACGGGCCACATGAGAGGAGAAATCGGCAAAGGTAGCCACAAAGACCTCTTTGTGTTCCCCGTGCATGGAAAAGGAGAGGGAGGCCGTGGAGAATTCCCCTGCCGAGCCAACAGCCCCGGGGTCACATCTTCTGAGACTCAGCATAATCTCGGAGAGTCTGTGCTGTACCAGAGCACTAAGGTTGCCTTCCCGGACCAGCGAGGATGCTTCGCTTTCATGGCAAACTTGATCCACTGTGGAGCTGACCTCGTCTCGATTGTCCACAGAGAGTGTGGAACTCTCCTCATCTTGTTGAGAAGGCTCGACCACTGACCTGTTCTGTCCACCATCTTCTTCCAACATGCCTTCGTCCATTACGAATACCTCACTCACTATTTGTACCATATTGGGTTGCTTTTGATCCTCGGGTGTGGATGTACGCGAGAGTGTGTCTGTATCGATCCCTTCGTCTTCTGTAATTGGGTCACTGTCCTCAATATCTCCTACTTTGAGCACTTTGTGGATTAAGGAATCTTTAGGGGCAATCTTTTTCTTAACCTCCAACTGAGCATCGCCAGGATGGTCTTTGTTATCTGAAACGACAGCAGGTGACAGGTCCCAGAATTCACATGGAGCATGAGGGAGACCAACAGACAATGCACCGAGGGCCCTGAACTGGCCGACCGACTGGATGACGTCCTGGAGCTGACCAGCACGAGTGCAGAAATCCACCAGGTGTTGCATGATATCATCGATATTTGCAAGAGGTATCCCTGCAGATATGGGAGACAGAGCTGGTGGGCCGGCATCCAAGGTGACATCCAACAACTTCTTCTCCTTGGTACGTCTTGACACAAGTGGGGAGAGATGAACAGCAGACGAGGACCCTCCGAGCCCTCTAGATCCACTCAGTGCAGTCACCACACCGGGCAGGCTAATAGCTCCTTGGAGATTGTCTTTCACTTTGAGCAAAAGTTGGCGGTATGTTCTCTTCAACTGTTGGAAACTCAGGAGCAGTGTGACCAGAGCAGATGAGGTTTGCGCTGTGTCTGTTCTTCTGGAGTCAAAGTTCAGCGCTTCCACTTCGGCAGCATCCTCCACTGTGTCCCAGAACTGGTCGCGCTCAAACCCCACACCGTCCTTCTGCTTCTTCATGGTGGCAGAGGCAACAGCTCGAACACACACCTGGACCAGACTGTTTGAAACCTGCACACACACACACACAAGTAGGTACGTAAATACATACATAGACATACGTAATTATGTAGGTAAACCCTGTATGTACTGTACTGTAGGACTGCGTCCACTTTCACAGCATACCAGTGGCACACAAGCAAACATTCTAGATGAAATACATAAATACATACATACTGTACATACATACATACATACATACATACATGCATACATACATACATACATACATACATACTGTACATGCATACATACACACGTACATACATACATACATACATACATACATACATACATACATACATACATACATACATACATACTGTACATATATATTATGCATAAATAGAGATATACGTACATCCATTCCCACAGGAAGTGAGAGAATAACATATACTGTATACAAATAAACCATAAAACTAAGATACGTATATTGTACGTACATGTACATATTAAAAATACTATAGAGCATGTATGAGTATGCATTAACATACAATAGTATACATATGTACATATGTATACTACACACGGAAATACACTGATAAACTGTAAGTACATACGTATGTACGTATGTATAATACAGTATGTACCTACGTATGTGAGTACATATGTATGTATGCACTATACGTACCTTGGACATGAGCAGTCCCAAGTAGCCTGACTTGGCGTAGGCAATGGCTGTTGGTTGGGAGAGGTTGGCGGTCATCTGGGGTAGAATGACCTTCATGGCATGCGAGGGGTCTGAACATGAGGAAAGCTCTTCAAAGAAGTGTTGGAGGTGCTCGAGAAAGTGCATCTTGCTGCGAGCATCATTGTATGCTTTGGTAAGACTGGATGAAACAGAAGAAACATTCATAAATAGAGGATACATACACACGCACAAACACAACACATACACACAACACATACACAAACACACATGCACAACATACATATAAACACACACACAGACACACACAACAACAACATACGTATACACACATGCACACATACGCACACGCATACACACACACACACACACACACACACACACACACACACACACACACGCGAGAAACATACTTCGAATCAACAATTTTCCACTTTTTCAGCAGTTTTGACTTGGCAGCCACAAGGATGGTGATGACACCACTGCATTCCTTGCTCTTCACTTGCTCCACGATTGACGTCAGTAGCAACAGTCGGTGTTTCCACTTCTTCACCTCATTCATGGGTACACTGGAGGGATCGGCTTGCCTGGACAAAAGGATGAAAACAGTGCTATTTTACAGTGAGCTGGTGTCCATGGAAGGTAGTTCATATTGAGCTATATGGACCACCAGGATAACACTGATACTGATACTCTATTGAAGGACCCTCCAAACAAAGTATGTACACAAGTGGTAGAAATTACCTCCTTACAAAGGACACCTTCCATGCAAGGTCCATGAACTCTCCTATAGTGCCAATATACATAATATTATTATCATACGAAAATATCTCTGAAAGGTGAATGTCCTCCTTATGGTGGACAACAGGGCTGGTCACAGCGGGTCCATTACTGAGAGTTTCCACAGGACAAGTTAGTGCATATATAGTGGAAAATCATTACGACGAACTATAAGGGACCCACGAATTTACTTATAGAAGTTTCGTTGGAAGATAACCTGCTCAGGGAGGAAGGAGAAAGAGAAAAACTGGCAACTGTGATTAGACTAGATGTGGAAATGAAGATAATTAACACAATTAGTGAATACCACAAATTTAGTTATTGCTAATCGAATGTTCTTATCAGTAGTTGCTTACTGCATGTACGCTACTGCAGCATACTGAAAAGGGCTAAAATTGGGGTTGTCTAAAACAGTGTCAAGTATGCTTGTCCACAGGTAGCCTATACTTTCCTAAAGTTACGTAAGTACAGACTATCCATGGTTCACTTCAACGATTTCTACTGTAGCACACACACACACACACCTGTCCTCCAGGGCGTCAGCCAGAAAGCGATCGATAGTGTTGATCCACTCGGCAACCAGTCCTTCCAGGTCGCCGACTATCTCCGGTACAATACCGCTAGCAATGCTGCCGGAGAGAGGACCCAGGCGCACTTGGGGGACCTTCGCTCGTTCCAGAACGGGTCGCCTGGCTTCCTCGACAGTCGACATCTCCGACAAGATCCCGAGGAACTTGTTCAGGCCGACCAAGAACTGGGTCACTTCTTCCTCCGTGCACTGGCCCCAATACTTGTTCGCTTGCAGTAAAGGGAGGAACGCCTCGCTCAGCAGCAGCGTGAAGGTCGTCAATCCGGAAAATCGGACTTCTCCGCATATCAGCTCTTTCTCCATGTCGTTTACGTCCACCTCCCAGTTTGGGTCCGTCCGGAGGACGTAGAAACACAGCCCGTAGTACTTGGCTACATCGTGGCCTAGTCTAGGAGTAAGATGGAGTCTTCTAGGAGCACTGCTTCCGTGAGATGTCTTGTCGCAGTAGAAAAATAGCTTGCGGGGCTCTCCAGGACCAAGGAACTTGTTTAACAAATCGCATACATCTGGATCGGCTAAGAAATCTTCCAGCAAGGTCGGACTATCGAAGCCTCCAAACTTAAACGTTTCCTGCAACTTGTTTGCAAACCACCAATGTCTTTCCTCCATCTTCCATTAGTTCGCTCCCGCGGTTCCCAAGGATACAGTAGGAACCTTCAATCACGGACGGTACACGCCTACTTTGGGGATTTTCCCATTACGTCATATTGTTACTGTAAATAATCGATCACATGAGCGTCATGCGGAAGGAAGACTGCTTATGTATATAATATGAGATTAGTAAGAATTTGTAGAATCTAAATCCTTGTATATCCTCAGAAGAAAGCTAGACAACATGTCAAGAAAAGCTCACGGTAATTTCTACTATGTGATATGTTAGATTTTGCTTTCACTGCATCCCTGAATATGTGATAGAATGAATTCGCTTCAATTCTTCTACATAGATATAATATTGAGTTACTGTGTGTTTAGTACAAAGTGTGTCCATCCTATTTGTGACGGCAGGTGTCCTTACTGTACTGTTTTGTATACAGAACAAGTGAGGAAACAACAGAGAGAGCTGAAAGGAGTCAGCAGGGATATGGAGAGAGAACTGAGGTCTCTCGAGAGGGATGAGAAGAAATTGGTGAGGATAAGTAGACAAATTTTGAACTAGTAGTCATAGAGGGTAGCGTAGGTGTGTGATTGATCTCATGTTCTGTGTTTTGCACTCAAAATGTCATGTTAACACTACCCTCAACTTACATTCTAAGTGCCATCATTTTGAAAGACGTTGAAACAGAATTTACTTGTAATCGTCAATATATCACTGTTAATGTGTATGGATGGTAGGATTCCAAGCAAACCATGCCTGTGTAGAAAAACGTACACCCACACGCTGGGTCCACAGTCTCTGTGTGTTTCAGCTTGATTTGTGTTTTTCAGGAATTGGAAATCAAGAAGGCAGCAAAGACTGGCAACAAACAGGTATCCTAACATGTAGTACATACAGTGTGTTCATGCCGGCTTTGTGTATACTTTTGTGCAGTATATGTTCTATGTGTTCGTATATTATGTATTATATGTTGTATGCGCTGTATACTTTGTGTGTTGTACATGTTATGTGTATTTATTATACGTATGTTCTATATGCTATATTGGTTGTATGAACTGTATGTGTTGTATATGTTTATATGTTATTATTACTGTACGTATATGTTGTATATATTGTATACATATTTTATACATATTGTACGTATGTGTTTTAAACTGGGCTTCTTTGTGAAGTATCGCACTTTGAGAAATGTTGTACAAGCTCCAGGGTAGTGTGATTTTGAGACTACATACAGTATTTAATACGCCACAATTCATTTTCAAAGAATATGGCGGATTAACGAGTTTGACAGATTAACTTGATATTCATTGGTACTTGTACATTATATTGGTACTGGGAAATTGTGGTGGATTAAAGGTTTGGCTGATAAAGCGGTGGTGGATTAACAAGAATTGACTGTACATAGACTACATATGTATATCATGGCTGGTTTGTTCTTGTCCCCGCCATCTTACTCATCACCCTGTAAATTTCTTAGTCAAGTACATACCCTAAAAAGTAGTCTTCAGGCTAAAAGTTCCCCCAGTTCAAATACGTGGGATCCCCTATCCCTATCTACACTGAACCATCTCGCAGGTCACAGTAGCTACAGTTTTAAACTGTTCTCCCCTATCCCTATAGGTACTTGGTGTTTATGCTAAGCAGCTTGTTCAGCTGAGGAAGCAGAAGGCGAGGATCATCGGTACCAATGCCAAGGTGACAGCCACTGGACACCAAGTCAAGACCATGCAAACACAGTCTCAAATAGCTCAGGCAATGGCGAAGACCACAAAGGTGTGTGTGTGTGTGTGCGTGTGTGCGTGTGTGTGTGTGTGCGTGCATGCGTGTGTGTGTGTGTGTGTGTGTGTGTGTGTGAGTGTGTGTGTGCATGCGTGCGTGTGTGTGTGTGCGTGCGTGCATGCGTGCGTGCGTGTGTGTGTGTGTGTGTGTGTGTGTGTGTGTGTGTGTGTGTGTGTGTGTGTGTGTGTGTACGTGTGTGTGTGTGTGTGTGTGTGTGTGTGTGTGTGTGTGTGTGTGTGTGTGTGTGTGTGTGCACGTACTGTATTGCATTTGAAGATCATCAACTCTGGTCTGATCCACTCAGTACTGATGTGTTGTCCCTCTCTTTCCTGTAGACCATGTCTACAGTCAACCAGCAGATCAGTCTGCCTCAGGTGCAGAAGACAATGATGAACTTTGAGAAGGAGACAACGAAGATGGACATGGCTTCAGAGTTGAGTGAGTTGGTGTTTGTCTGTCCAACGTTTAGTAGAAATCTCCTAGGAAGATTTTCTTTGATCACAGACAGTCTACAATGTGGCTACATTCCCATTTCTGTTCCCTCTTTTCCATTTGATCATACACCTATTGTAATGTTACACCAAGCTATGTCTTTGAGGTTTATAATATTCGTAGTTTTGTGGAGTTGGTATGAACTGGTAAAATTCATAGTCAACTGTGTAAATTTTATAGAAGGCCCATCACCTATAATTTACAGCTGTATGGTATTTCTATCTCATTTCCGTTCCCATTTCTTCACTCCAGTGGAGGACACGTTAGATAATATTTTGGCTGGTTCAGATGAAGAGGAGGAGTCAGAGGCCATTGTGGGTCAGGTTCTGGATGAGATAGGGATCGAAATCGGTTCTAAGGTTGGCTCCTTTTGCAATTACCTATTCGTACTTTTTGCACATTGCATAAACACACTCAATAGTTTGCATATACCTACGTATGGTTGATGCTTATGTGATGTATGTACGTATGTATGTATCACACATGTGCGTGCGCACACAAACACGCACGCACACACACAGTGACACACAAACACCATACACACACATGCATGCACACGCACACACACACACACACACACACACACACACACACACACACACACACACACACACACACACACACACACACATCACATACACACACATCACATACACACACTGCTGAATACATTTGGTCACCATCATAGAGTCTTTTCATCTCCGCATGTTATACATAAGCATGTTTACATTTATTGTTCTTGGCTTAACTATAGCTTTCGGATGCTCCAAAGACTAAACTTCGTGGAGAAGAGAAAGTTGGTATTGAGACAGCAGATTTGGAGAGACAGCTGAGAGAGTTGCAAACTTCATAACAATACTCACTTTCAACCATTTTATTTACTAGTAGAATCACTATGTATATAAAATTACTATAACATCCACATTAATACAGCACGGAAAAAATTCACCATACATGCTGACCATTCATGGCAGAGAAGTGTATATTGTCATTTGGGACTTACGAAACCCGTGACCAAAGATGTCCATGTTGTGCTTGACACTGAGTGTGTTACCCTCTTGCTTCTTTATTTTCAAATTACACTTTACCTGCACTTTGTTCAAGTGTGAGATGCACATTTAGCATCCTCTCATCAGATGGGTCACGATAGTGTAGGGTCTATAGGTGACACAGTGCAATCTATTTCATAAATTTAATGGAGCTTCTTATAGATCACATGGCAACCTTCACACATATTCACTGGTCACCACAGTCTTGCTCTAGAACCTTTCAGGAATATCTCAACCCTTATTACTTCAATAATAATTATAAATGTACCTAATAATTTGGTAAATATTTCCATCCAATTATACAATTAATCAATTAACAATTGAAAACTATATGTAATTAATGTGTTCATTTTATATTATAACAATGACTAACAATAATACGTGTAATATGGTAAGAAAACACTACTACAATAACTCTACAAACGTCCACATTGTGAATGTACACAAACTTTGCACAAACCTTGCATTACGCACAAGAACATACGTAGTCACAATGCCAACGGGTTCTATAAGTACACACAGCATGCATGCATAGTACAAGCTAAACTAGAGAGACATGGGACTACGATTTCAACAATCCTTCCTTCTTCTTGCGTTGCTGAACGTCCCAGTTGTAAACACGAGCCATGTCTGATTGCTGCTAAGGAGTTGCTGGGAGTACAAGTACATAACACTGGGCCAAGCATGGTGGTTGGGGTTGGACAGCCCCTAATTTGACTACTTAATCACTCTTTTCATTCTAAGCCTCATGCAGTATCGGGATTGTATGGGGAGTGAACACAGTGTTCCTCTTCTTTTTCCTCAAAACCTCAGTTTTATTCATCTATGCATGCATGGCAGGTTGACACCTATGACACAAGTAGGCGTGGCAGGTTGATACCTATGACACAAGTAGGCGTGGCAGGTTGACGTCTATGTACCCAAGTATGCATGGCAGATTGATACCTATGACACAAGTAGGCGTGGCAGGTTGATGTCTATGTACCCAAGTATGTATAGCAGGTTGATACCTATGACACAAGTAGGCGTGGCAGGTTGACGTCTATGTACCCAAGTATACATGGCAGGTTGATACCTATGACACAAGTAGGCGTGGCAGCTTGACGTCTATGTACAGAACTAGGTGAGTGTGTCAGGCTGGCACCTATGTACATACGTAGACATGGCAGTACAAATAGTGGAATCCATCAAGATCTTCATGAGCTGTCAATATGTTCTTTTAGCTAGACTAGGCATCACATAACTAACAGCTCTGTACCACAGATACTCAAGGCTGTACTACGTTGTCCCTTGGGTGAGGAAAAACACCACTCTGACAACAACATCTCTACATTGAGAGGATACTGACTTCCATAGTTGTGATCTGTTCTCTGAGGAAGTTCAAGTCTCCCTCCACCTGTTTCAATGACGAGGAAGCAGAGTCCAAATTCTTCTTCAAAAACACTTCAGCTTCATCTATGGGATACTCTAACATGACGTTAGCCTGAAGATGACAAGAATGGACTCGAATAGAAGTAGTGCTCGGTCATACATGATATGCAAACACACACACACACACACACACACACACACACACACACACACACACACACACACACACACACACACACACACACACACACACACACACACACACACACACACACACACACACACACTCACACCAAGCCAAAGATACACTGTATCAGTGGGCGGTACTTCTGCTGTAGCGTACAAACTGTCTGATAAAATATAATGAGCAGTGGATGTCTCCTTATTCTTCTACATGATGTAAAGATAAAGTGCTGACTCATTGGAAGCCAAAACACTCAACTATTTGATCAACAAGAGGAGTAATTGCAGATACAAATGTCTGTCCACAATATTATGTACTTGCCCCACCCATCTGAGTCACCAATTTGCCCACTCTTTGATTCACTCACTTTCCCCGTCCATTCACCCCTCCCATTTGATTCACCTATTCCCCCACCCATTTGCCTCTCCCATTTGATTTACCTATCAGATTTACCCCATTAATTCTCCCATTAGCCCCTCCCATTTGCCCCACCCATTAGCCCTCCCATTTGCCCCACCCATTAGCCCCTCCCATTTGATTCACTCATTAGCCCCTCCCATTTGCCCCACCCATAAGCCCCTCCCATTTGATTCACTCATTAGCCCCTCCCATTTGCCCCACCCATAAGCCCCTCCCATTAGATTTACACGTTGGACCACACATCCCTGGGTCACACAGAGTCCAGTGTACACCCATACTCACCTTCATGTCCTTGAGATGCTGGATGGATTTCAGGGTAATCTTGATGTCTGGAATCTGAATCCTTAATCTACGCATGTACGTACAACAAAAATACCCCTAGACGAATATCATATTATCTTGTAAACCAGCCTACAGTACATCCTGCAAGGTGTGCATCTGCAATAAGTGACAGATATTTCAAGTATGTACTACATCATCTCAACTACAGCCCAGCCTGCTTAGGGAGTACCTTCAAGGGGCACCAATTCTACAATTCTTACCACTAGCAACAGTACTGGTCGACAGAGGGTGCATGAACTAGGGAAGAGTGTAGTGTATGCATCAACCAGGAGTATACTCCAGCCAGGTGTATGTATGTATGTACTAACCAGGGCACTTTCTATCCAGAAATTTCAAATCAGATACACCACAATCAATACACATAAATTCCCCATACGTATGTATGAAGGATCTTTAAAGAACTGTGCCAGCATACCACACTGATCGTAACAAAGACACAGTAGAACAAAGCCCCACTTTTTCTTCTTGTGAGTGAGGCTGCCCTCCATGTACCGATACTTCTGATACTGTTCATCCAGCTTCTTCATCACCTCCGACGTGGAAGAGTTGCCCGGGTCCTTCATGAAGGACTCCACATCGTCCTGCAAAGATTAGACGCGGCCCAACAACAGGTTAAACTGTACGTATATACTGTGACCTGCGAGATGGTTCATGCAGACAGGGATAGGGATAGGGATAGGGATAGGGATAGGGATAGGGACAGGGATAGGGATAGGGATAGGGACAGGGATAGGGATAGAATAGGAATAGGGATAGGGACAGGGATAGGGATAGGGATAGGGACAGGGGTAGGGATAGGGATAGGGATAGGGATAGGGATAGGGATAGGGATAGGGACAGGGATAGGGATAGGGATAGGGATAGGGAATCTTATTTAAACTGGAAAAAACCTTTAGCCTGAAGACCACTTTTCAAGGTACTCAGTACAACAATTTACAGAGTAATGATTGAGATGCTTCAATGTATGTAGTATAGTTGTCACTTCGACACACGACTGAAAATGTCCATAGGAGATATTATTCTGCGAGACTGTAATGTATGTGTGGTATAGGGCCGCCATTTTGTTCTCGCGTCATCCCTACATATAGGGTGCTATCAAACTCTATGATACTACACAGTAGATCCCCACAAGAGGCCACTTTGCCACTGAGACTGGCTCAGTAAAAGGACAACCATTTTCTACTACTGGGAATTCTTGCACTGTGTTAGTCCATATAGTTATCATGTCACAATTTAGACCACTTTTACTGGTCCCATGCTGCCATGGGTGGTCTCCACTGCGATCTTCTACTGTAGCACAGTAGTA
Organism: Chondrilla cf. caribensis; assembly: GCA_964020155.1. Taxonomy (NCBI): domain Eukaryota; kingdom Metazoa; phylum Porifera; class Demospongiae; order Chondrillida; family Chondrillidae; genus Chondrilla; species Chondrilla cf. caribensis. The sequence continues at coordinate 3,929,771 of OZ026552.1, read as the reverse complement.
AGACACACTGACTACAGTGGAGGATGGGCATGACTTGAAGTCTCTTCTCCATTACGGCCTCCACACCCTTCGAATATTCATCACTGCTTTGGATACAACGCAGTCGGAGAAAATCGCCTGTTTTGTGCGGTTAGTCAAAGCTTCAGGTTAGCTGCCAGTATGCTGGAAGCTCAAGTCTTTCAGAGATGAATATTGTACCGAACAAAGCACTTACAAGAAAGACGGCCTGAGGTATTCCAAGATGTCTTTTTGCTGGCTTAACGTCGCCTACACGTTTCTCCGACTTAGTGTCATCTACAGGTTTGGAGTCTGTACTCTCGTCTTCAACCGTTTTGATAACTTCTGCCATTTTATTTACTCGTTTCGGTTCCCATTCCTATTCTCCTTTGTAGACATAGTAGACTAATATTGGAGATGAGCGATCCAACTTGTAGCGCTAAGCTCCTCACTGGTGTCGAGATGCCTCTGGTTGGACTTGGGACGTGGAAGAGTAAGCCCGGAGAAGTGGCAGCTGCTGTTAAGGCAGGTATCAACGCAGGATACAGACACATCGATTGTGCCGCCATTTATGGCAACGAGAAAGAGATCGGAACAGCATTGAAAGAGTGCTTCAGTTCAGCTTGCAAGAGAGAAGACGTTTTCATCGTTTCTAAATTGTGGAACACTAAACACGACCCACGTGACGTCCGTCCAGCCTGCGAGGAGACGCTGAGAGATCTACAAC
>OZ026552.1:3919047-3924047 GCA_964020155.1 Chondrilla cf. caribensis | reverse complement strand
CATTGACAATTTTATCTGAAAGCAATCACTATTAATGTATAATGCAGCATCAACATGTACATATAAGTGTAAGCCTTGAAGAGGTACATGCCCAAGTCATAGTTATGCAGTTAATGTACAGTAACTGATATTTCATAACACCACTAAGTGAATATCGACAAATCAGCACTGATATTGCCGTTTGGAAGTCCATCTTGGATGGTACATCCATTTCAACACTTGCAATTTGTCTACCAGCTGCACTAGTACTGCTTGAATCAGGGAGTTCAGCCATTTTTACTAAAAACGTGCTCACCACTTATTGTCACTTGCGTCATTATGACCCTCTTGCTCACCAAATATTAAGTACTTACATCATTCCTCTCTCCTTAGTAGATAGCATTATATCACATGATATCATGTGACAATATGATGTAACCATATAGGGATTGCTAAACACCTGTAGTTATGCTATAGATCCGGATATATGAAAAAGATCCAGCTGTATGATTATAGACCCGGATGTATGATTATAGATCCGGATGTATGATTATAGTTCCGGATGTATGATTATAGATCCAGATGTATGATTATAGATCCAGATGTATGATTATAGATATCCGGATATATTATGATATAGATCCAGATGTATGATTATAGATCCAGATGTATGATTATCGATCCGGATGTATACCAAATAGATCCAGATGTATGCTATATATCCACGAATTTCTTTCATCTCAATCCATAGGTAATTTTTACACAAACGGCGCCCCATAGTAAATACTTAGTAAATGTGTAATTAATGGTATCTAATTATTATTAATTAATAAAACCATGCATTTACCACAATACTGATGTTTACACAAAAGTACACTCCTATTATATATATTTTATATAATAATATACACCTATGCGATGTTATTAATAATATCATAATTCCATAGTAAACCATATAATCTTCATTGCTTTATAATGATGCAATAATAATATAATGTGGTTAGTATATAATAATATGATTATATATATGCTTAAATAATACAAAGATTAGCCGAATGATTGGTCACTTTATAATAATAATGAATGGCTACAATAATGAATGTAATGAATATAATTTATAAGAATATAATTAATGCAAAATTATAAGATTTTTCTCCCTGAGACAAACGTGTTTCTTAGCAGACATAGTCTTGATTTCCAACTCTTGCTTTGGGCAAAGGGTGTCCTTGAACCACACACTGTGCTAGAACTTCACTCTTAAAGTCATCGAGATTCACATTTGCACGTTGCAAGTGACGCTCTCCACCATTCAGTTGCATTGTGGTTCGTGAGTGAAGAATGCGACGATTATTGAAGATGAGGAGATCCCCGGGGGTGAGTCGAATAGTGTGCCGAATTTCAAAATCCTCAATAAAATTGTTGAACTTGAATCTAGCATGATAATAAGGCTCCATCATGTTGTGTGGGGCACATACACCATACTGCATGATATTGGTCCAATTGATGCCAACAATCTCACCATTGAAGCCCAAGACAATGTGAGGGCGGTAGTAAAGCATGTGTACTGGTCTACCTAGTACAGTGGAAACCCTTCCCATGATGACTGGAATTCTTGTGAGCGTGTCAAATTCGTCAGGGCAATCTCTACGAAATTTTTCAGCTACTGCAAATCCATCCATCATTACATTGCATCCTCCGTCAACGCAGTCATCAAACCTTAAGCAATGGAGCAGTGTTATACCAGGTGGAGATTCATAGTATGGTTCATCCATGTGCAATGACAAGGGTATTTGTGAATACGCAACATCTTCTTTGCTGTCGTGAGTAATGATGTCAAAATAGTCTCCGTAAATAGAGGCAGCATTGGAATGAACGAAGTTGGCTACTTTTATCACATACTGTGACTCATTGGGTATATTCTTCAGCATGCTCAAACCGTCTTCGTAGATCCTCAACAGCCACTCCAGACGTTTCGAGGGGTTCCTTGTCAACTCTTTGTAATCGAATTCGGGCAATTTACCCTTCAAAGGAACAGGACGTGCTTCTCTAGATAACTTCTTCAGTACGTCTTCTCCATACGCGTTTTCATTCAACCATTTGATAGGAAACGTTCCTTTGTGCTCAGCGTCTTCGTCATCTTCCCACGAAACTTCAATGTTGTCTCCTTCTGTCACAACACTGCGGAGTTTGTATGAATCGCGAAGAGACCCGGGAGACTGTTGGCTCTGTCCGTTGGTTGGGTCCCTACACTTGGCACAGTGACAGAAATGTTTCAACCACACTGCGTGATAAACACGTCTCTCTTTCCCATCGAACTCCACAGCCAAAGTCTTCTTATCGCTGTCTACCTGGAGATTTGAGACGGAAACATAGTTTCTTCTTATAAGGGACGATACAGGATTACACAGTAGTCTTGATAATCCCTTAAAGTTTATAGTACGCATAAATGACATGACTGACGCTATACTGAGATTACAGTTAATAGTTAGATAATAATAATGATAATGATAACTAATGCCAGGGTCGTATCGTGTCGAATTAATTATAAGTTGTGAAACTTCCGGAAATATTGCGCGGTCATGTTCACCATACATGTGTTTATTATATATCATTGTATTATTATTTTACCAGACTGGGGCATGGGGATAATCAAGTTATGGGTAAGTGAAATGAAGGTATGCAAATACACATGTAGCGAATTATTCTAACACGCGATGTAACTCAAGCAATCATAATCAATAATTTTATTACCAAAGAAAGAGCTGAACGCAGCCAGCATTACACTTTACTTCTACACAGGCCTATAAATACACTCTAATACTATTATAGGTGATCATGCAAGCAAATGATAAATGCTTCATTAAATAGACAAGAGTGACCTCACACAGTATATTTTAAACTACAATAAATCATAAGCACTTAGGACTCTTAATAGATTTATCACAGATAGGCTCCATGCAGACTAAACCATGCTAAAGGAGAAGTAGATTACACATTACACCTATAGTAATACTTTAGGAAGATTAGGATGTTGGCTACTTCAATAGAATCAACAAACATTACAAACATAGTCTTTAAGTTAACAATGTTTAATTTCTTTTTTTAAGTGATTGAAAGAGGCAAAAGGTTTCAACCATGTGACTTAATCCCATCCTTGTGTCATTGCAAGTGTTGTGGTACCAGTTGTCATGTGCATCACTATAGATCATGTTACATAGAATTCTGCATGGTATGTGACATTAGCAATAAAATTTGATGCATTCTTTGTTCTCTTGGCAACTGAATACCTTACTTCTGGCTTCGGAAATGGATCCAGCCTGCCTATCTTGAGTGATTTTGTCGGGAATACTCTCATCTTCCCCTGGTCTGATTGTCTGCATGTGATATATGTGTGTGTGTGTGTTTGTGTGTGTGTGTGTGTGTGTGTGTGTGTTTGTGTGTTGGTGTATGTGTGTATGTGTGTGTGTGTGTGTGTGCGTGTGTGTGTGTGTGTGTGTGTTTGTGTGTTGGTGTATGTGTGTATGTGTGTGTGTGTGATGTGTGTGTGTGTGTGTGTGTGTGTGTGTGTGTGTGTGTGTGTGTGTGTGTGTGTGTGTGTTTGTGTGTGTATACTGGGTACTTGTATAATTTCATCTAGTATATTAGGTTCACAGAAGTAGACTGGAGTACATGCAGATAATTGTATAATATTATGTATACTATGCAATTTTATATTAATTATGGGTAGTGCGCATAGGACTGCATTGTCATGCAACCCAGGATGTACCGACCAATCGATAGTTTATGCATATAGGCATGGACATTGTTTCTCATTGTGTCTGCCTGCCTCTGTGTGTGGGTGCGATTTCGGACATTAACAAGACTGCGTGTTACAAAGCGACGAAATACTTCTTTCAAGCCAATTTCATGGACGGCGCTAATAGGAAGTAGAGCTATTATACAAAACGGTGCTTGTTGCAAGTCCGTCACCTCGGTATTCACGCGATATACGAGTGTCAACAATTGATTAGTTACTCAACTAGTCTGTCACGAAATACGCTATACGGTTCAGTCCGTTCAACCGCCATTTTTCTGAGTTTGCTATTTCCACGTCGTAAGGTTCAACCTCATATTTAGTTAATTTTACTGTTATAGCTTTACTCAGTTATTCACTTATGCGTACATAGTTGGTTGGACTAAAATGGCAGTCAGGAGATTCCTCTCTTCAATCGCAAGAACTCCAGCTCGTAGGATAGTTGTAAATTCCGACAAGGCTCCCAATGTTATCGGCCCTTATAGGTGAGTGGCCAGCATATTCCGTTGGTATGAGGTAAAATGAGTAAGTTAACATTATCGTTTTAGCAGCTACGCCGTAATGTTCTCAGGATCTTCTGTACGAGGAGATTCGTGGGGGGTAGGGTTAGGGTAGGGGTAGGGTAGGGGTAGGGATTAGGGTTAAAGGTCACATGAAACGGCTAGTTATGTGATGAGGACGCCACACTTCCGGTTCCCCGCCGTCATGTTCTCAGGATCTTCTGTTGACCTCCCCTGGTTTTGGTATCCCCGAGTAAAATTCCCTAGTGATTTCGGCATCCCGGAGTTCTTATCTCTGAGTGAATGTGGCATGCACCCCCCAATACTAATGAAGCATCAGTTAACTATCTCAACCTCTGTCGTCAATAGATCACCTATACTCAAGGTCACTGCAACTGATTGTGAGCGACCACATAAGTGATATTACATGTCGGGTCTATCATACGGATCAACACCCAGTGTAAATGTATTGAATAAACTGTTAACCGGGTGTCAGTGTTAGAGTCTGGCTATGCAATATTGTATAGGTCCCACATGAAGTTCGATGTATGGCTCTGGAGAGTCCTATTATCAAAGAAATTTTGCAATTATCCATTTATCCACCTCCATCTCTTGCAGTCATGCTGTTAAGTATGGTGATATGCTCTACTTATCAGGACAAATGGGCTTGGATCCAAAGGTAAATGTATGTTAACCCTGTGTTCATGCTTCTACACAAAGATACAGGA
>OZ026552.1:3876547-3916547 GCA_964020155.1 Chondrilla cf. caribensis | reverse complement strand
CAACATCTTTGCCATCAACCTAGAAGTGGAACGTGTAACGTATAATAATGCTACACTAAATATGAAGCAGTGAAATAACAAGAACTCAGTGTATGATTGGAATAGTGAGTCCCACCAGCTCCTACCTTGATGGTGGCGAGACAGGCTCTCCAATCACGATTGAATGACTCCAGAGTTGAAAGGTCCTCTGCTGTGAGCTGGAAATCAAACACCTGTATGTGTACAATAGTGAGATGTTGAGAGGGCACTGATATACTACTTGCAACCACAACCTTATAGTATATTATATAAGAACAAGAAAAACAAGTCATTCTGATGATTTATGCAATAAAACAAATCACATAGCCATTATAAAATATGAAATTACTCACTAACAAACATTTCTGAGTGACCTAAAGATGTCATGCAAAGCTGACTATGTAAGTCCTAAGGCATGCACTCACATGATTACACAGGCCATCAACCATTGCTGGAAAATGTACTCAATGTGCAATGGATATCAGAGAGTGACCTCAAAGATGTCATGCCAATTACTCTACTATTGAATATACTCACATCGATATTCTGCTTGATTCTCTCTGGGTTGGAACTCTTTGGGATCACAACTACACCTCGGTCCACCTGGAAACGGATGAGGACTTGAGCAGCTGATTTGTTGTACTTCTTAGCAATCTCCACTAATTTAGGATCCTCCAGGAGAGAGGGGTCGCCAGGTTTAGCCCATGGTCTGTCTGGAGATCCAAGAGGACTGTAAGCAGTGACAACAATATTACGATCCTTGCAGTGTTGGATAAGATGCTTCTGAGTCAGGTAAGGGTGACACTCTACTTGTAGGACTGAAGGCTTCACTCTGGCTATTGATATAATCTGTCAGAATAGAAAACACACTAGTATACAAGTGTGTGTGTGTGTGCATGTATGTGCTGGTGTATGTACATGTGTGTGTTTGTATGTATGTGTGTGTGTGTGTGTGTGTGTGTGTGTGTGTGTGTGTGTGTGTGTGTGTGTGTGTGTATGTGTGTGCAGTGTGTGGTGCTCACATCATCAATCTGCTTGCTATTGAAGTTGGATAATCCGATGTGCTTCACTAGACCAGCATCCACTAACTCTTCCATAGCCTTCCAAGTGTCTGACAGTGGAACGTATGAGTATCTCATTGTACCATCTGGATTCTTTGGAAGCTTATTATCGCCTCTTTCAAAGCCATAAGGATAGTGAATGAGGTACAGGTCTAAATATTCCAATTGTAGATCTCTCAGCGTCTCCTCGCAGGCTGGACGGACGTCACGTGGGTCGTGTTTAGTGTTCCACAATTTAGAAACGATGAAAACGTCTTCCCTCTTGCAAGATGAATTGAAGCACTCTTTCAATGCTGTTCCGATCTCTTTCTCATTCTCGTAAAGAGCGGCGCAGTCAATGTGTCTGTATCCTGCGTTGATACCCGCCTTAACAGCGTCTGTAACTACTCCAGGTTTACTTCTCCACGTTCCAAGTCCAATCAAAGGCATCTCAGCACCAGTGACAAGTTTTACAACACGTTGAGCCGCCATTTTACTGTTCCAGGGCCCGACCTTGGTCGGTATTCGCGGTCCAATTTCGAACGTGTATCATTCTCTGTCGGAGAAGTCATGGACTGGCACGGATTTGAGAGTCTGTGCATAAGGCAAAGAAAACATGGCAAGTAATGTTGCGGAGCTCTTCACTGGTGCTGAGATGCCTCTGGTTGGACTTGGGACGTGGATGAGTAAGCCTGAAGAAGTTGAAGTCGCTGTTAAAACATGTATCAACGCAGGATACAGGCACATCGATTGTGCCCCTGTTTATGGTAACCAGAAGGAAATTGGGACTGCATTGAAAGAGTGCTTCAGTTCAGTTTGCAAGAGGGAAGACGTTTTCATCGTTTCTAAATTGTGGAACACTAAACACGACCCACGTGACGTCCGTCCAGCCTGCGAGGAGACGCTGAGAGATCTACAACTGGAATATTTAGACCTGTACCTCATTTATTGGCCTAATGGTTTCGAAAGAGGCGACGAAACGTTCCCTAGAAACCCAGATGGTACAATGAGATACTCTTACGTTCCACTGTCAGACACTTGGAAGGCTATGGAAGAGTTGGCGGATGCTGGTCTAGTGAAGCACATCGGATTATCCAACTTCAACAGCAAGCAGATTGATGATGTGAGCATCACATATTATGTACAATTGCCCACTTGCACACAAACACATGCAAACACACACAGTATACGTATAATACTAAATTGGTTTGTATAATTCTGACATGCAGATTATATCAATAGCCAGAGTGAAGCCTTCAGTCCTAGCAATAGAGTGCCACCCTTACCTGACTCAGAAGCCTCTCATCCAACACTGCAAGGATCGTAATATTATTGTCACTGCTCACAGTCCTCTTGGAGCTCCAGACAGAATCTCGGCCAAACCTGGTGACCCCTCTCTCCTGGAGGATCCGAGGATATTGGAGATTGCTAAGAAGTACAACAAATCAGCTGCTCAAATTCTCATCCGTTTCCAGGTGGACCGAGGTGTAGCTGTGATCCCAAAGAGCACCAACCCAGAGAGAATCGAGCAGAATATTGATGTGAGTGTATTCAATTTAATTAATTAATTGGCACGACATCTTTGAGCTCACTCTGTGATATCCATTGCATGGTGAGTACATTTTCCTGTTTCAAAATGGTCAGGATCAATGAGACACGGGTGACTACCCTTTCTCATGGAATTTATTCCAAATTCGAATCTTAAACTCTAGGTTCTGAACTGCCCTCTCAACAACTCACCATTGCACATACATCAATATGCAGTCATTTGTGTACTGATCCTCCTCTTCCACTCCTATCACCACTGCAACATGCACGCGCAGGTGTTTGACTTCCAACTCACAACAGAGGACCTTTCTACTCTGGAGTCATTCAATTGTTATTGGAGAGCCTGTCTCCCAACCATTAAGGTAGGAATTCGAACTGTGTTCTCAGAGGGATTATGTGGTAGATTATTAGGGGGTCATCCAAATCTTTATTATGTACAGAAAGTTGAATTTTGCCTCAGGCTTGAGATGGTGTGAGATGGAGGGATGGCATAGATGCTTGTACAACATTCAATGACAAAGCAGAATTTAGTGCACTAAATTCAAGAATCATATTCTTGCTGGTATCCACACTATTCAGAGCTTCTCTCCGATGAATTACAAGTGCAAGGAAAATTGCAAGACCTTTCAAACCAACTTACTGTCATACCACAATCGTATGTAATCCATAGATTGCAGGTTGTAAGGTACCCAGTACTCATGCACATCATCAACCTAGAGAACAGTTAGTCACATTATATTAGACAAAAGGTATAATTATTTCATATGGAATTTTACTGGATTATCCCTCCCATTCATGCTCGGAGCCGCTTAGTGTTTTTCCCATACCACTTCCACTTGTACGGTGGACTGGTACCTTTATTCAATATGATTAAATGGAAATTTACGATATGGTATGTCATGTGACATCACATGCATCTTTCGAAACTTGTTGTTCAAACTATGTAGATTGAGCTAAAATTCGTATAATAATAACATTTTACAATTTGTAACCATCCAAAAAAGAATCTCCATCAAGATTCAGAGTCAAAATTTGCATGGTTTGTAAAATGTATGTTTGAAGGTGTCCATGCACCATTTTCTATTGTAACCCAAAACGTTATAATGACCCTAGCTAAGACCAGACTTTGACCCCATGCATGCATAGCACCATAGATACTGTACACACATGCACACTTCCCAAGGAGGTGCTTTGCCCCTATTTGTATATAGGTTCGAAAAGTGTTGTGCCATGGCCACTGCTGAGTACTCACAGGTTACAAATGAGGTATTTCGATCATATTATAATAAATTAATATAATATTTTGTGGGTTTGGAAAGTGTGTTGCTATGACCAGAATAGTCCAAGCCTAACAATGGTGATAAAATTATGTATTCAAAGGTAATATTTGATCATGTGATCTATTGTGATCAATTGCAATTTCATTGTAAGATATTTCGCCTATAAAATATATCTCACGTACTTATAGCAATATGTACCAAAGACATATATATATATTATACTGCAAATATGCATGAATCTGTGTAACATGTTATAATTATACGTTCCACATTTACTTGATTTCTAGGTTGATGGCAAAGACGTTGTTCGTGGTGAAGACCACCCTGATTTCCCATTCAACATCCCATACTGAAGAAACAAACGTCATTTTCTGCAATAACACTGCAGTCTAATCAGTCACTATCTGAAATTAATTTTTATCAGTCAGTCATCTTGAGTGAACTTATTAGTTTGATTAAATTAATATATTTTATTCTTATGCATTCATCCCATCTGATTAATCACGGTTTAAGTAATTATAAATTAATATAAATAAATAACTATACTGTAGTTATGTGCATGTCCACATATTATAATTACATTGAAACTTGTAAAAACGATTGCTCTCAATATACTAAAAATACATACTATACAAAGCCTTGTCTGTACATATAATCTATAGCTAATTGCCTGAAATCACAACGTCATAACCACCTGAGTCTACAGCATATGTATAACAAGTGTCTCGATATGAAGAATGGAAGAGTACTTAATTTTCAATAACAATGAGAATTTAAGTGACATATAGTGTCATAGTTATTGGTTTGTAGTATATAGGAGCTATGGTGTCTATCAGTCGCCCAGGGCGATGAGATTTAAAGGGACCTCACAAAAGAGTGGTGCTGGTATATATACTCTCGTGTAGTCTAGACCCATTCTCGCCCCCCAATTTGAAATTTTTCTGCCATATCATTATATATATACACAATAACAATGAGATAAATAATAATGAGTCAAATGAGATCTAGAGTATACGTCCAGAGATTTAGGTGATAAGTAAAAACAGGTACATCATATACATAACAAATCACTACATGACCCTCAGCTTGTGCCAGATCAATGCTGTCAGAGTCAGTATGTGTCCTGCTTGATCTGGATCCTCTGATTGCAGTGATGGCTGCTTTTAAGAGGCTAAATCGAATCCTACATCTGACCCAGGAAATTACTTTCGAGTATAGCTGTTTCTTTGCTTCATGCAACAATCAGGCTGGCTAGGCGCTTATATAAGATGGTGCCAGATGGACCCATACCTCTATGGCCAGTCACTATGATCACAAGTGGGGTGAAGGATCCATGTTCGATCTCATGAACCCTCACGCCCTACGCTTCTCTTTTTCATTCTTTCTCAATTTGGAATTGGGATTTGGTGGATCAAGGGTCGACTATAGGTGCTGCTGGTGGTGATGTCATTAGTAGTAGAAGTAGAAATAGAAGTGGTAGTAGCAGTAGTATAATAGTATACCGGGTAGTAGAGGGGGTAGTAACAGGTCAGACTACGCGAGACTAAAACTTAATTACCGTATAACCAGATAGATTGGCGGAAAGAACATTTGGCGGTTTGTCGAATTTTAGGGTATTGGCGGTTTTTATTTTGGCGGATGGCAAGCCCAGGTGATAATTATATTCATAGCCACAGTTACTATGTTACCCAATATAAAAACTTTAACGTTTGAAATGACTTTCGAAAATGGAGTTTTCGATCGACAGCTGTATTCTGTTCCTTTCTCTTTAAGTACCGATACATCGCCATGATTATTCGAGCCACACGGACGCGCAACGTCGGCATTACGTCACTTTATTGTGACGTAATCCTGACGTTCGTCACGGGTGCTATTATTTTGGTAGTCTAGCTAGCTCAGTAGCCCGTCCCCGTACACGCCCTACGGGCGTTAAGAGCGTCTTCCGCACTCTCCGCCCATAGGGCGTGTGTGCGGGGACGGGCTAGCTAGCTAGACTATTATTTTGGCGAATATTGGCGGTAGTCGGTCGAACCGCCAAACTGCCAAAATAAAATGACCGTCAATATTTCCGGTTATACGGTACATTATATTACTTGTATGGTTGCTATTGCACGTGTTCACGTAGTCCTTTGTTGAATTCTTCATGCACCGTGGCCCTTCCTTTCTTTCTAGATCGGAACGAAATAACCATGGCAAAAAATGTTGCAAAGCTCTTCACTGGTGCCGGGATGCCTCTGGTTGGACTTGGGACGTGGAAGAGTAAGCCCGGAGAAGTGGCAGCTGCTGTTAAGGCAGGTATCAACGCAGGATACAGACACGTCGATTGTGCCGCCATTTATGGCAACGAGAAAGAGATCGGAACAGCATTTAAAGAGTGCTTCAGTTTAGCTTGCAAAAGGGAAGACGCTTTCGTCGTTTCTAAATTGTGGAACACTAAACACGATCCACGAGACGTCCGTCCAGCCTGTAAGGAGACGCTGAGAGATCTACAACTGGACTATTTAGACCTGTACCTCATTCATTATCCTTATGGTTTCGAAAGAGGCGACGAAACGTTCCCAAGAAACCCAGATGGTACAATAAGGTACTCATACGTTCCACTGTCAGACACTTGGAAGGCTATGGAAGAGTTAGTGGATGTTGGTCTAGTGAAGCACATCGGATTATCCAACTTCAACAGCAAACAGATTGATGATGTGAGCACCACACACTGCACACACACACACACACACACACACACACACACACAAACACACACACACGCACACACACACACACACGCACACACACACACACACACACACACACACACACACACACACACACACACACAAACACACACACACACACACACACACACACACACTTGTATGCTAGTGTGTCCTCTATTCTGACAGATTATATCAATAGCCAGAGTGAAGCCTTCAGTCCTACAAGTAGAGTGTCATCCTTACTTGACTCAGAAGCCTCTCATCCAACACTGCAAGGATCGTAATATTCTTGTCACTGCTTACAGTCCTCTTGGATCTCCAGACAGACCGTGGGCTAAACCTGGCGAACCCTCTCTCCTGGAGGATCCGAGGATATTGGAGATTGCTAAGAAGTACAACAAATCAGCCGTTCAAGTCCTCATCCGTTTCCAAGTGGACCGAGGTGTAGCTGTGATCCCAAAGAGCACCAGCCCAGAAAGAATTAAGCAGAATTTTGATGTGAGTACCACGCATAAGTCAATATGCAGTCATTCATGTACGTATATACTGATCCTTTTCTTCCACTCATCTCACTATTGCACACATACAGGTGTTTGACTTCCAACTCACAGCAGAGGATCTTTCAACTCTGGAGTCATTCAATCGTGATTGGAGAGCCTGTCTCCCCTCTATCCAGGTGGAAGATATGCTCAGTTAAATTATCAGCTAAAAATCACATTAAATTAAATGAACAGATCCAAGCCCTGACACATCTGAGGAGTAATTGTCTTGACATAATCCAATAACATGGTACAGTTAATTTTTTTCTGAAAGCTTTTTCTAGCCTGAAGACTTAAGTGATGTTATAGCTAGAATCGCTAATTCTTGTATCCCATTATGGTGTGTGTGACATATCCCAGTATGTATGCAGGACGTAGCCAGTATGTATATGGGATGTATCTTGGTATGTGTGTGAGATTCACCAGTACTCTCCTTGTAGGTGGACGGGAAGAGTGTTCCACGCGACAAGGACCACCCTGACTACCCTTTCAACATCCCTTACTGATGAGACCATGCAGTGTTGTGTTATTCTATCTGAATAAATTATAGAACAATAGTTGATAATGTTGAAACTGTTTAGTTTTGAAATTTATAAGTATGTCATTTGCAATCCTGCATCCTTTGCTGAATCTGCACACATGCAGTTCCCTTCAGGTCCAGTCACACTGATAGGTGTAGTGTATTCGTTACCATGAAATGGTTGAAACACGAAGATCGAATCTGTCACCTACATCATACAATATTTTCTTATGTCCTATATTGTTTTACTAAATAATGACGCATATATATTATACATGTATTGAATATTATAGGTTTCAAATTCCTGGTAACCTGCAGTCACATTTATCCATGTAGTTAAGGCCCTCTTATATACTGATGAGGAATTGCTTTTTTGCATTAATGCTTAACCTTAGCTTGTTTTTCAAACAATGCCTTGAATATTAAGCTGAGTCAAAATTATTTCTTCCAACTTTAAATTTGTTAAAATTCAATACAATTCAAAAATGTCTAAAAGAGGATTTCTATCAAGATTCACAGTTGAAATTATTTCATGAAATGTGTGATTTCTCCTTCAATATTCCATACTGAGGAAATGAACGTCATCTTTTGCAATATCACTGTGCATGCAGTCTATTGTATCACTTTATAATTTAAATTTTATCTATATATATTATCATTATATCCATCATCTTGAATAAACTTATTAGCTTGATCTAATTAATATATTTTATTCTTATGCATTCATCCATTGTGATTGAATACAATTTGATTTAAAATTGTATTTTTAAAACCAGTTACGTATATGTTCACATAATTACATTGAAACATGTATGTGCAATTAAGTGTTTTAAATCATGATATTAAAGTGCCTGAACTAATTATGTACTGCAAAATTATATATAAGAATCTCTATGTGAAGAAGTAAAGACTCTAATTCTCAATGACAAGGAGAAGTGACATAGTGTCATGAGCTTATTAAATTTTATTGATTTGCAGTTTTCTAAGAGCTATGGCATATATCAGTCACCAAAGGGTGAGGAAATTCAAGGGGCGATTAATAGACAGTGGTTGTGGTTGTAGTAGTAGTATAACCCATAAATTGTATAGTAAAAGGGGCGGTAACAGACCAGACTATGAGACACATTAAAATTTAATAGCATAAAATTATTACATATGTCCGCCATTTTGTTCACGTGATTCGTTCCTATCAATTTCTCCGCCCCTTCTTTCTCGATCGAAGCAAAAATAAACATGGCTATAAATGTTGCAAAGCTCTTCACTGGTGCCGAGATGCCTCTGGTTGGACTTGGGACGTGGAAGAGTAAACCCGGAGAAGTAGCAGCTGCTGTTAAGGCAGGTATCAACGCAGGATACAGACACATCGATTGTGCCGCCATTTATGGCAACGAGAAAGAGATCGGAACAGCATTGAAAGAGTGCTTCAGTTCAGCTTGCAAGAGGGAAGACGTTTTCATCGTTTCTAAATTGTGGAACACTAAACACGATCCACGAGACGTCCGTCCAGCCTGCGAGGAGACGCTGAGAGATCTACAACTGGACTATTTAGACCTATACCTTATTCATTGGCCTAATGGTTTCGAAAGAGGCGACGAAAAGTTCCCAAAGAATCAAGATGGTACAATGAGGTACTCTTTCGTTCCACTGTCAGATACTTGGAAGGCTATGGAAGAGTTGGTGGATGCTGGTCTAGTGAAGCACATCGGATTATCCAACTTCAACAGCAAGCAGATTGATGATGTGAGCATCACACACTGCACACACACACACACACACACACACACACACACACACACACGTACACACACACACACACACACACACACGTACACACACACACACACACACACACACACACACACACACACACACACGTACACACACACACACACGCACACACACACACACACACACACACACACACACACACACACACGTACACACACACACACACACACACACGTACACACACACACACACACACACACACACGTACACACACACACACACACACACACACACACACACACACACACACACACACACACACGTACACACACACACACACGCACACACACACACACACACACACACACACACACACACACACACACACACTTGTATGCTAGTGTGTCCTCTATTCTGACAGATTATATCAATAGCCAGAGTGAAGCCTTCAGTCCTACAAGTAGAGTGTCATCCTTACCTGACTCAGAAACCTCTCATCCAACACTGCAAGGATCGTAATATTGTCTTCACTGCTTACAGTCCTCTTGGATCTCCAGACAGACCGTGGGCTAAACCTGGTGACCCCTCTCTCCTGGAGGATCCTAAATTAGTGGTGATTGCTAAGAAGTACAACAAATCAGCTGCTCAAGTCCTCATCCGTTTCCAGGTGGACCGAGGTGTAGTTGTGATCCCAAAGAGTTCCAACCCAGAGAGAATCAAGCAGAATATTGATGTGAGTGTAGTTTTGGGACTTTTTAGCCGTGTGATTCAACGTGGAAGAATTCCCAGTTAACATCTCTGTACTGGTTCCATGTATTAGTCAAAGTGTTTTCAAACGGATATATATATCACTTACCACACATGCATCAATATGCAGTTGTTCATGGACTGATTCTCCTCTCTGACTCATCTCACTATTGCACATACACATACAGGTGTTTGACTTCCAACTCACAGCAGAGGATCTTTCAACCCTGGAGTCATTCAATCGTGATTGGAGAGCCTGTCTACCTTCTATCCAGGTCAGATATATGCTTTTTTAATCATCAGCTAAGGATCACATCAACACATGAGCAGATTTGAGCCCTTACAAATTTGAGGAGTATTGTAGAATTCTTGGCATAATCCAATAACATATGGTATAGTGGGTTTTTATCCAGCAGAAACCAAAGCTCTTTCTAGCATGAAGAGTTAAGTGATGTTAAAGCTAAAATCACTAAAATATTGAATACTTCATGTATCTCAGTATGTATGTACTGTATGTGTATGTGTGTGATGTATCTCAGTATGTATATAGGACGTATCTCGGTATGTGTGTGAGATTCACCAGTACTCTCCTTGTAGGTGGACGGGAAGAGTGTTCCACGTGACAAGGGCCACCCTGACTACCCTTTCAACATCCCGTACTGATGAGACAAGTGTCTACTTGAATCAATTGTAGGACGATAAATAGGTCAATAGTTGATAATGTTGAAACTGTTTAGTTTTGGAATTTATAAGTGTGTCATTTGCAATCCTACATTGCTTTCCTAAATCTGTATGCTGTTCCCTTGAGGTCGAGTCCCACTGATAGGTGCAGACAATTATGATATGCGTGCTTGCACTTCGTGACCTTTCAAACACTGTTACAGCATAGATACTCCAACACATGGATTGGAAACTTCCGAATTTATATGGATAATTACGCGTATTATACAATAATAAATATCAACGTAATGGATTCATGCGTGTTGCAAAAGCGTGGGCGTACGTAAACTTCTTTTCATTTAGTTTCTCTCCTACAAAACTTCCATTAACCTAGTTTTCGCTTTAGTACGACCTGTTTTGTCATTCTCCACACGATGAGACCACATCATACGCTAATCATTACCTTTGTTACACATAGCGGTAGTTTGGATGATCCAGATGATTTCAGAATTTGTTTGAATAGATTCACGAAGAGGGAGACCATTGGAAAGCTGTTAACACTCTTCCAAGATGAAAGATGACTGTATCCAACATAATATACACTTAAAGATACTTTTTTCGAATCTTTAATGGATACTTTCGACGATTAAGCGTCTTTTCGGACGGTAAACTCTACAAATAGATTCTACCGTAATCGAGGTCCGATCACCTCCGTTCACGTTTAAACCTTTCCAGGATATGTTCGCATTTCATAATAACCATAATCTAGACTATTGTTATACAAAATAGGATTACGAGCCATCGGAAAGGTTGCTCGATTTTCGCGGCCAGTGCTCTTTTTGTGACAAGCGGTATGCTGCCAATGACATCATCACAATGAATATAATTATCATTTCATATTATCGCGCACTAACTCGCCGCCTCTACAAACAAAATTTGTGCGGTCGATGACGTAACGAATATCTACGGTGCAACACGCATGAATCCATACGGTTGCGCGAGTTTCCAATCCATGTGTTGGAGTATCTATGGTTACAGGCAATCACGATCATGTAAACTAGATCGGAAAGGTGAATTTTCCAGTTGAATTGATGTTCAGGATGGCTCGCGTAACTCGCCTGTTCACGAAGGCAGAAATGCCGCTAGTTGGGATTGGTACATGGAAGAGTGCAGCCAAGGACGTGGGTAAAGCCGTTCGAATAGCCATCAACGAAGGATACCGTCACATCGACTGTGCCTACATTTACGGGAACGAGAAGGAAATAGGAGGTATTTTCAAGGAGACTGTCGGGAAGGTTTGCAAGAGAGAGGAAATGTTTCTGGTTTCTAAGCTTTGGAACACCAAGCACGAACCACAAGACGTCCTTCCAGCGTGCAAAGAATCTCTCAATGACCTTCAACTCGACTACCTTGATCTCTATCTCATTCACTGGCCGATTCCTTTTGTGAGAGGCCCCGAAGACAACCCCAAGAATCCAGATGGAAGCATCAAGTACTCTTACGTACCTCTGACCGATACCTGGAGTGCTATGGAGGAACTGGTGGATTCTGGTCTGGTGAAACACATTGGTGTGTGCAATTTCAACAGTAAACAGATCGGAGAGGTTAGCATGCAAATACCTACTTGATTGTCCAGAAGGTACAGAATGACCATTAGTAGCTGCTGTGGTGATACATTGCAAACTGTCTAAAGTGGTCACCTTCGGAACCCAAAAGGTGGCTGTTATAGAGAGGTACATGTGGCCTGTATACACAGTTGATCTGTACATTATAGTCCCTTTTGGGAGTCATAACCTGGCTGCTATAGAGAGGTGACCTGCCAGCGCAGTGACAGTTATGCACAAATTTGCCATATCAGTCTTGCAGTAGCTCCCAGCCATAATTATAGTCCATTGACTGCCTACTTTTAGAGGCCACCTTCTTCACCAGGTGGTCTTTTTACACAAGCTTCTCTGTACAATGATATTATTTTTTTGTTTGAAGCAACCTTTTGCCTTGTATATGGAAGCCTGTATCAATTGGAATCTGTACAGTGGGTGGAGAATGAAACTGATGTACTGTTCTGCATCTGAAATCTCACCTTTAGACACAAATGAACTAACATGCCTATGTTAGCAGGCCTGTACGTATGCCTGGATGTGCATGTATGTTACTGTATATTGTGAGTAATTCGATATTGTATTCAGATCATGTCGAAGTGCAGGATCCAACCAGCGGTAATTCAGGCTGAGTGCCATCCTTACCTGACCCAGAAGCCCCTTCTGCAATACTGCAAGGATCTTAACATTGTTGTGACGTCTATTTGTCCTCTTGGATCTCCAGACAGACCGTGGGCTAAACCTGGCGACCCCTCTCTCCTGGAGGATCCAAGAATAGTGGAAATTGCTAAGAAGTACAACAAATCAGCTGCTCAAGTCCTCATCCGTTTCCAGATAGATAAGGGGAATGTGGTTATTCCCATGAGTGTGAAACCGGAAGAGATCAAAGAAAATATCGATGTGAGAGGCAATGTAGTGGTTTTATGCCAGCAGTGTGTTACAAAACCTTTCTGTATACCAGGTTTTCAATTTTGAGCTGACCAAAGAGGACATTGCTACACTGGAATCTTTTAACTGTAATTGGAGAGCTTGTATCCCTAGGAGTGTGGTATGTTGCAAGGTTGTGTGTGTTGTGTATGTGTGTCTACATGTGTGCTTATGTGGGCATGTGTGTGTGTGTGTGTGTGTGTGTGTGTGTGTGTGTGTGTGTGTGTGTATGTGTGTGTGTATGTATGTTTATGTATTCTTGTCATCGCCTGTATGAGATTGAGTGTGTAAGCAACTTGTCTGAGTGTGTGTCTGTTTGTACTCTCTTTTCAAGTAGCCATATTGTACTCCTCAACATTGCTGTTCTATTTCGCCAATGCTATCAGATGTCCGTTGCTACTCTCCTCTCCTACTATCATCAGGTCAATGGTAAAGACGTGTATCGTGATGAAGCACATCCGAACTATCCTTTCAAGGAGCCTTATTAAATTATAATCATAATATTGTTTTGTATCGTAATTTCACCAGATATTAATATTATTTTCATCTCCACTTTTGATATAATTTATTATATATAATGCGTAATATACATATATAATATTATTATTGTCATTCTTGTCACGTTAGTATTTATTACGCTGTGGTATTAATATTGTTATTGTTACAAAATGATGTGTTCCCATGGGCACATTTCCTGTAAAAATATGATAATCGTTAGGATTATTTTATTAATATCTTTCGGTCTGAGTCTCAGGAAGGACCAGGCACTCCTGCATGAAGTGCATTTATAGATCTTTCCCTCTCAGGGGACACAATTTTAACAAAATTAACAACACTCTGAAGTCATTTGAAGATTGCTACAAAAATACAATTAATAGTAAATACTGGCCAATGTGGCTTAGAATTGTCATAATATAATACGCCTTTACATCTATCCAATACAGTGGAATGATATTGGTATAGTACATGTGTGTGTGATCCATTGCCTAGTAAGCTTACAGGAGGAATTGAACAACATGCACTAATTCCCAACGAGTCAATCACAGCGGATCATCCAGGGTCTTGTTCTCCTCTACCCCAGTCAGTTCATTCCCGGCATCTCCCAATTTCTTCCAGACGGTGATGTGGATGTAGCAGCCTTCACCCACCTTCACCTACAGTGGACAGGCAACCAATGGATGTACAGTGGATACGTGTTAATCCACTGTAATTCGTTTTTGGAAAATGTGTATGAATACCAAATGCTTCCCCACAGGGGTTAGATGGGGCAGGGACCTACATGTGAAAGTAGGCAACTTCATGCGATCCCGGTAGAAAATTACATAATTTGATGAAGAGAAGGTATATACGTTGAAACTGAGGAATTCGATACCTATAAGTAGATCTGACAATACGATATACGTGCACTCTGATTCCTTAAAATCAATGCTAGACGCACAGGGTCGCTGTGGGTGACTATTCGTACCTTAATGTAGTAGTTGATACCAGCCACGACTTGAGTACGGTAACAGGCCACCTGAAACTGGTCGTACTTCTTCCCGACCTTCGTCTCTACGTCTCCCCTGACAGAATCGGCCACTTCTTGGGAATCTTGGTCAGCATTACGTACAGGGGCTTTACCACCGGGCACAACGCTACACAACACCGACAATGACACATTTCAAACAACACTGTTCCAGTTAAATACCATAGCACAGTACAGACACGTACGTTTCGCTCATCTTGTCAGTCTTGCAGTTTTCTCTTCAGAAGTTTAATCATAGATAATAGAAGGGAGAGGGATAGGTGACTCTCTAATTTATATGCGTTATAACGCGTAAGCGATAATAATAATTAGAAGTATGGCGTTCCCAAGCTCTGTCAAGTTTACCACTTAGGTGCGCGCAACACTTTTCCTCATAGCTCTGGCATGTTTGCACAGATATACTTCTCGTCGCTTGGACAACTTTAATAAGTTGTAATCCACACATAAAAGTATAAAAGACGGTACAGGGGTATCGAATACCAAGGTACTTCAATTTTCTGTGAAATTTACAATTTTCGCATTTGTGCGAAGGTATGCTACTACGAGAAGCGACTTACCGATCCGTTAGGCTTTCGGTATGGGGTAAATAACAGCGGCCTGTAACATGGTCACCATTAGAAGTGAATTGAAAGAGTTTCATCGGGAGAAATCGCCGCAAATTCGGTTTCGCTGGGTACCATTTTGTGCGGAAGTAAACTCGAAAACCTTAATACAGAAACCTACACTATTTGAATATGTTATAGTATACATGTGGTAATGTAACATTGTATGGTTTACTAACGCATAGTGCGACGTACAAAAGAGCTATACCTGTAGAACTGTAGCTGAGAACCGAAGCCTCTACGTTGGCTGCCTCTAAAAAGTTGGACGCCCGCATGACGTCATAAATGAATATATTTAAGGACAATCGTCTAGGGTTAGCAAGTTTTCATAACACCTATGTTATTTCAATTATCTCCTGGGTAACAGATAAAAATTTTGACGGGCGGGTGTGTTTACGTAAACTCAACTTGACAGCGCTTATGAACACATCCGGTAGGCGAGTCACCTATCCCTCTCCCTTCTATTATCTATGGTTTAATCAAAGGTCACGAGTACACTGACAAGTGCGTATGGACAGGTCACGTGTTTTGCTATTGCGCAACTAGTCCACTCTATGGAAGAAAAATCTATGATATCAATAGCTATAGATTATTCATTATTGCCAATTCCGGCAGGTTAGACAGGTTCCTAGCTGAACAGTACATAATCTTGGTAAAATTCATGCAGTTACCAACAAGGTCAAGTGTACTTCATATTGAAATCCAAAAATGCATGGCAACACACTTACTAATAGCGGAACTCATCAGTCCTGAAATTTTGTGTATATGTTCCCACATTCGGAGGAAATTATGGTAGCTACATTTTATGTACATTAATAAGCGGGTACTAACACACAAGCATGTATACTGTGCTGTCACTACTTATCAGGAGTGTATACACATGTTCACGCCTGACCACAATGGTTGGACACATGTACAGCCATAGATATTTGTCTAGCTGCACGTGAATATCAGGATACAGCCAAGGTGAACTTTTTCAAAAATGAATTAAACTGAAAATTTTGCAATATTAAAAGATATCATACAATTGAAGTAATAAAATAAGTGATACAAAAATTGCTCAACATCTATACCAGTTGCACCATGTTTTCTGCGTTCTAGAAGTATGTAATAGGGTCATTTGGTCCTTTGCCTGTCTGCAGTCCCACGAAATGGACTTTTCCTTCAAGGTCTTTAAAAACATGAATATGGATGAAGATGTCCTCCCCCAGGGATACCTAAGATGCACAGACAACAATGTTGAGTAATTACAGTACAAGTTCTGACATAACAGCAATTGTGTAGTTCCAGAAAATTACAAAGCAACATTCTTCTACATCAAAAATAGGACTTAAGGAGAACCACATTGTTCAACTGGTGATGTCAGCAACATTTTTCTACGTCAAAATAGGACTTAAGGACAACCACGTTGTTCAACTGGTGATGCTAACCCCTAATTAGCTACAACATAGCTGACAGTAAAGCCAACCACTTGTTTCCCAGGAGATGGTTATTCAAAAACTTAAAGAATAATTCCGTTATCAGAATTACACCATTTTATATTCCACCAATTGAGAAAATGACCCGCATATATATACTGCACATAACTAACAACATCATATGTTTTCAAGTTCACCTCCATGTAACACAAAGAATAATGAAAACACAACACTACACTGTGCCAGGTACAGGATCACTTGTAAATAATGGCTCAATAAGGCTGGCATAACAGTTGAAAATGGGCATGCAGAATACACAGCTATACATTATATTCCACATTCAGTAACGAAAGGAGGAGTTCTATTGAACGCATGAAGCCCCTCTATATAGACCATTGCCACATGAATAAATTTCGCGTAAACAAACCTTGATGAAATAATTGATCCCCGCCACAACTTGGGTACAGTAACTTATCGCTTCATAGCGGGTAGAATCGATGTGAAACCTTGTCAGTTCTCTCTCTACATCTTTCTGTACCGCGTCGAAAATGTCCTGACAATCCTTCTCACACTTTCTCTCCTCGCTGAGTCCACCAACACGACCAAACCCACTGGAGTGTTAGAACACACAGAACGATGAATCCCAACCACTCACGCACTCAGTCTGTTCATGTGCACACATAATAATGATATTCAGGTGATTTATACCTTAGAACTAGTGGAAACTGAGCGACAGCGAGTAAGAGAAGTAGACCAACCGAAAGATGCACAACCATTATCGTTGAACTTTGTAAACACGCAATCGGAAATTGTATTTTATGTAGGATGGCACACGGTAAGTGTTATATAAAATGCACTCTAGCATAATACCATAGACTCTCTATACCACGTAACCGATGATAATACACTACTATAGTCATACAATCATCCAAACAATATTATAGTTATTACACGTACGGATAATTATAGTATTACCATAATATACATACATAACTCTATAAAACTACATAATACTTGTGTGTATTACATTATGATAAGAGGTACAAATTATAGTCACAAAATATGACAGATTCATACAAATAATGTTCCAGTGTGTGTGTGTGTGTGGGGGGGGGGGGGGATACTTGTTGGTTTGGAGAGTTTGGTGTAATAGGATCAGACTTTGACCCACATAACTACCTTTCAATGCACAAAAAATAATTAAACAATGTACTAATACACCTAATATGAAGTTGTATGCATCAGCATAAATTTATAAAAATCATTTTAACACACTCACAAAATTAATACATACATACGTCTGAAATAGAGATATTCGTAATAATAATTTTAATATGCAGTGTGTGTGTGTGTGTTTGGGTGTGGGTGCTAAACTATGAAACATTTCATTATTATTGTGGGTAGGTAGGTGAATTACACACAGCAAGTTCAACTCTGGCGGTCGAGGAGCTCATTCACAACAGCTCTTATGTGGTTGTTGTGCTTCTTCAACAGCTCCTCGTTCAGGTGGAGATTCGGGAATCCCATGCTCACCAGCCTATCCACGAGGTTAGTGGGTTCTTTAGGAGGTGCCCACTTTGCCTGTGGAGGTGTGTACTTCTTTGGAAGCTTGAAAGTAGGCGTGGTAGAAGTGTTATCACAACTGTCTCCTTCACATTGGATACCTTCCTGTGTGTTCTCTACTGTAGACTCTTGTTCGAGCTCTGGAGTATATTTGTCGGAGTCTCCAACCTGCTGAACGACTTCAACTGAGTCAAGTATATTTTGGTCAACCAAATCTGTACAGGCATCCTACAGACAAACAAGATGGATGAATATAACATCTGGAGAACATACAGTGAGGCAGACACACACAGACAAGTGCTGTAACACACACAGCAGCAAATATGTACATACATACAAACATACGTACCTGAAAGTCCTCGTCTAATCCACCTTCGAAAGGGGTGTTGAGGTCATTCTGTCCACAAATATTCTGGTTGTTATCAACAGGTTCAAGCCTAATGTCCCCAGCTGGGGAGTCCTGTGGGCGGTGATGGACGTGGATGTCCTTGACAAAGTTGGTGAACGTATTGACCAGACCAGTGGCTATGGTGAGAGGCTCCTTGATGGTGGCCTCACTGAGGGTCATCCTATGAAACTTGAAGTTGCAGACATCCCTCCTGACCTCCTTCGGTGTGGCATTTGGTGAAATATGTGGGCTGGTGTTGTCCGGATTAGGTCCTAGTTGAGGAATAGGCTGGGGTGGTCCGTCTGGCGAGGACAGGACCTCCCAGTCTGGTAGTCCCCCAATGCTGTCTTCTCCACAAATAGTGTTATTCCTGTCGTTGGTCCTGTCCTCAACAGCGTTCTGCTGAGTCTGTCCAGCAGCAGTGAGGGGAGCATTCGGATCAAAGCACGGTGGAATGACAATAACAAATTCATCACTGGAATCTGTAAACAACAACAACAACAATAGATTTTACATGATGGCTGTGCACATTAGAGGGTACGTACATAGGGTACAAGCACCACAAACTCATTTCTTCTAACACACACTCTCCAATTGGTACACTGATGCATGTATGTATGCTGTGCTCTTCAGTATATATATACATACGTACGTGCGCACACAGAGTGCCCAGAGCTATGACAATGTATACATGTGTGCAGCTCACACAAATACGTACGTATCTCACCCTCCTCATCCGCCAACAAACAAACAGAGATAAATGAATTCATTCCTAGATAACAAGACACATTCCCACAACACCGAGTACACTAGCTGGTAGTACAATGGTCTCCACACAAAATGGAGCAAAGCCAACCCTCGTCATTCAAATATGAGGATCAGACGTACCCTTGCCCTGAAGGAGAGGTCATTGTCTGTTTCCATTTCTGATTTTTCTGTTGGCTACAAATGAGAATTGGGATAGAAAAAATGTCAAAAATTGCAAGTCACAAGTAAGTTCACCACACACAGTCACTCACAGCACACTACACACAACACTCTACACACTCACACACTACACACAACACTCTACACACTCACACACAACACTCACAGCAAATTACACACAACACTCTACATACAGACACACTACACACAACACTCTACACACTCACAGCACACTACACACAACACTACACACTCACTCACAGCACACTACACACAGCACTCTATACACACAGCACTCTACATACACACACTACACACAACACTCTACACACTCACACACAACACTCACAGCACACTACACACAGCACTCTACACACTCACACACAGTCACACTACACACACACTCACACACAGCACTCTACAATCACACACAGTCACACTACACACACACTCACACACAGCACACTACACACAGCACTCTACATACACACACACTCACTCACAGCACACTACACACAACACTCTACATAAACACACACTACACACAGCACTCTACATACACACACACTCACTCACAGCACACTACACACAACACTCTACATAAACACACACTACACACTCACACACAACACTCACAGCACACTACACACAGCACACTACACACTCACACACAGTCACACTACACACACACACTCACACACAGCACTCTACACACTCACACACAGTCACACTACACACACACTCACACACAGCACTCTACACATCCACTCACTACAAACACCATCTTGGGCTCTAGTAGTTTTACTATGACAAATTGACCAGAATCTGATGCCAAATCACAACGGAGACCCATAAGCCAAGAGAAGCTGGGTGTTGGCGTTGGAAGAGAGGATAATAAGCACATGTGCATGGTGCATACAGAATCTCTTGATACATTTACGTATGTACATGTACGTACATACGTAGGTATACACAATATACATACGTACGTACATACAAAGCACACCACGTACGCACCAATGTACAGTTGAACCTCCTTAACGCGAAATTCTATGGACAATTCCACAATTCCATGCTAAAAGCATTTCATGTTGACAGTACTCACATAATGCGTGTGTACATCAGCTGAAAATGTAGGGACTTAACAATAATCTTATGCTGTAGAGATTTTGTATTAATAAGGTCCAACTGCACATAAATTGTACAATACGTACATTACATACATTCATACATACGTTGGTACAGGTACACACTTACTTCAAACACATCCAAGTAGACCAGACTGAGCAGCCAGATGTAATGGTATATTCTCATCCTACACAGCACTGAAACATGTGAACACACACACACACACACACACACACACAAACACACACATGCACGCAAACACACACACAAACACACACCATGCACACACACACACACACACACACAAACACACACCATGCACACACACACACACACACACACACACACACACACACACACACACACACACAAACACACACCATGCACACACACACACACACACACACACACACACACACACACACACACACACACAACACACACACACACACACACACACACACACACACACACACACACACACACACACACCTTGTCCAACAGACACACAGACGGATGATAAACATAACTCTTGTCACCGCCAAATCGAAGGCATTCGTTCAGGAAAAGTTTGTGCTCCGCCTCGAACCTGCCTATATCAGAGGCGTGTCGTTGGAAGGACTGGGTCCCGTGTGTTTATTAGGGTGACACATCGGATTCCGAAGGATCTCTTCTTCTCCAGGTAATTTCCATTTGGATTCCTTCTTACTGTCATCTTTCCGTTCTTCTTCGGTTAGTAAAACCTGAAAGAACTTCGTTTCCACTGCACCCATCTCCAGTACGCACTGATCATTAGAATCTGTCACGAGTCTTTAGGTAACATAATGTCATAATGTGTTCTCACACGTAACTGAAACAGTGAATTTATATTATATTTCATATTGCGCAAAAAGATGGCCGATTTCAAAAGGCCGAGAATTAGAAATTCGGCTAGAATTCAAGCGAAACGGCTTCGCCGAACTTTATATCTCCAGCGAAGGTTCTTACAAACCTAAAGTAGACGTCCAAGTATTTTGAGAGCTGGGGAAGGCTTCTGCGACTCCACTTTTATCATTTTTTATCAAATTGTACACTTAGGGCAACTATAAATAGCGCAGATACTAATAATAAAATAGATAGGTCACGGTAGCCGGTTGGTCAGGTGACACGACTCTAGACTCCAGGTCGCGGGTTCGAAACCTCAAAAGGACGGTTTTTTTCTCTGAAAAAAAAGAGCTCACTTCCTGGTGGTCAGTCGCAATACTCTCTACAAAGAACCGTAGGGGGGAGCTTTGGGACTCGCGGCTGACCTCCCAGCTAGAATAGTGTCTTCTGCATTCGCGGAATGACCAAGTACACAGTATCTGTGGAAAGTCCCTATAAAACCGACCTTGGGTTTGTTCGACCTTTTTTATTTTTTTTTTCAACTCAAGGCCATAAACCACTTTTCTCCCAAACATCCCAAGAGGTTTCTAGGATAAGCCCTTGTTTCCTGGTAGAATTTGTAGTCACCTGCTAATACACTTGTTCGGTCTTCAAACTGTTCCACGTCTTGTGAGTACGTTTCAAGTCTTTGCTAGTAGTAGACAGGGAGTGCTGGTGCTCAGAATTAACCTCAGTGAGATCCTTCAACTGGTTCAACAGTCTCTGCTTGAGAGAGCTGAGTGTCACAGGTGCCAGTTCGTGAGGAAGTCGTTTCAACTGATCCCCGGTCTCCCCGCCCACCCACTGCTGGGTGTGGCCGGTATTGTGTACTCCCGCCATAAAGCATATAAAAACACACAAGCATAATACACTACAGTAGCTATTGTCATGCATGCAATCATCCAAACAATTAAATATAGTTACTACACGTAAGTATAATTGTAGTATTACCATAATATGCATACATAACTCTATAAAACCACATAATACTTGACAATGTGTGCATCTCATTATGATAAGAGGTACAAATTATAGTCACAAAATATGACAGATTCATACAAATAATGTATAAATCACAGTGATAACACAGCTATGGTGATTGAGTATCCACACGAACACAAAGTGATTCACCTGGACACAAATACAGCGTATGCAAATGAATTGAAAAAGTGATAACAAAAGCCTGATAAGCTGACACTCATGCCTCCCAGTCCATTTCGTCACTGCTGGTTTGCGGGCTGTCGTACAGCTTCATCTTCTTGCTGCGAAATTCCAAAGCCTCATTGTCCCTTGGGTTGCCACACTCGTAGCAAGCAGTTTCCAGCATCGCATACGTCTCTTGTAACGTCTTGTTTCTTTCTCCAAAATTTTCTATTTTGATATCGACAGATTCTTTCAAACACTTGATGGCTTCCTCCGACCTGTTCAGGACGGTGTATATGTTTCCAAGACGGTCCAGAATGTAACTGTTTTGAGGGTGACCAGGTCCAAATTTCTCTTTCGTCAATTCACGACTCTTTTCAAAGAGAGTACAGGCTCTTTCGAACTCCCCCTTTCCTAAATAGCACTCTCCCTTGAAGTAGAGGACTAGAGGAGTGAGCTTCGTAGAACGCACCTCTTTGGGGACTTTGTCACTTGTCTCCTGAGCCTCGTCCAGTTTCTTCAATGCCTTATCGAAATTCCCACATTCTTTCCAAAAGCGTCCACAGGTCATTAGACAGTATGCAGTGAGTGGATGAGGCTCTCCAGGATAAATCTCCTTACAGATCTGTACTGCCTGTTCAATCTCTCTCTTAGCAGTAGCAAGATCTCTCAGAGGTTCATTGGGTTCAAGAAGCATATCGGTGAGACTCCTCTTCAATTCAGCTTTGAAATGACTAGGATTGAGATGTACAATCCTTTCCAAAAGCTTCTTCAGAACATCTGCTGCTTTCTGATGGCAAGCTTGGTCTTGATACACTTGAGCTCGAAGGTACAAGCATTTCGTCCAGCACTCGTTCAGTTGATCAGGAGATGGAGAAGTCTCTTCCCACTTTGCTAACCAACTGCGACATTCCTCGGTAACCCTATCAGCTTGGGAAATATCTCCTGGTTCCCCTCGGTCCTTGTATGCGTACCCCAAATAAATCAAATCCTCACAGAGTTTGATGAATTCCTTTTGGTCTTTTTGGCTCATTGATCCTGACACATGCTTTCCAATGCTCTTCTTCTTAGACATCCTTTCTTCTATAACTTTCACCTGCTTTTTTCTCCATTTAATGTTTTCACTCAGTTTTTCAACAGCCTCATCCATCATGTCAGCTTTCACCATTTCACGCCCACAAACACTTCTGAGAGTTGTCTGTGTGTGCTCGTCAACGCGTTCCAGGAGCTTCATACTCCCTGTTAAAGCTTCTCTTGCACTTCCGAACTCTCCTATCAACTTCTGTACATCTGCCAAGCGTATGGAAAACATAATGTGATTCTCAGCCTCAATATCAGGGTATTTAAGTAGGAATTCATTCACAGACTGAAAATGTGGGACAAGCTGGAGTTTGGTTTGCACCGTCTCCATGTCAGTGCCTGGATTATCCAACATGTCATCTCCAATGGCGGAGCAGAGGGCATTGACTACACGATTCAGCTCCTCTGCTTTCTCAAGCTGGCTCATCTCTTCCATGGCTCCTTCTACCCTTTTCCTCAAAACGCTGTGTAACGTGTTGTGTGTCGAAATGCAGTCACCTTGCACTGACAACAAGAAGTTGTGCTTCAGGCTTTCTTGTAATTGCAAATATACAGCATCCTCACGCTCATCATTTCGGGTCACGTATTTCTTCAAAAGGCTCTTGGGCAGATTTCCATTGCCACACACTCCAAGCAAGAAAAACGTTTCTTTAACTGGTCCCATCAAATTGGTCAGTTGCTCCAGCATTGTGTCCACTGCTGCCTTCAAGGCCTGGGATACAGTCTTGCCATAGGAGTTTGGCTTTTCACAGAGGTGCTGCTCAGCTGTATCTATTACTTCGTGACTATTCAGGAGGCTATCCCAGGTGAGGTCGTGCTTATGGTTTCCGGGAGGGTTCAGAATCTCGCACATGGCAGCCAGGGAAAACGGAATGTGGGACAGCTTCTCTCCTACCTCCTCCAACTTCTTCTCATCTTCGTCCGGGAAGTACATTTTCAGGAATTGCAAACTATCACTGGAAGAGAAACCAGGACCCAAACAAACCTCTTCAAATGGGCCTGGTTGTGAACACCGCTCTTGCATAGCTATGAGGACTCTACCACGCCCGCAATCCTTAAGATTATCAAGAACCATCCTCAGTGGTGTGTCTTTACCGTTGTTGAAGGCACCATCAATAACCAACAGCCACTCGTCGTCTCTGCATCGATACTTTGCATCGATCTTCTCTTTCAGTCGTGAACACAGTGCTTTCAAGTATCGATTCAGACGCAAAGTGTGGTCCGCTACTTCTGCATTGATTTTCTCAACGTACGCCTTGGTTCTGATAACCCCAAGACTTTCACGCAATGAATTCCCTAGACTTCCCTCGCTAGAAGCCTCCAGCAGCAAAACAGGAAGGTATAGACCATCAGGTGATTGCTTAATTCTGCGTTTAAACCACCTACGGGCATACATCCGACATATCTGTGTCTTCCCACTTGCTGGAGGTCCTGTTACATACACAGACACGACATCTTTTCCGTCATGATTACGTCTAAGTTGTTCAAATTTGTCCTCAATATCTTCCAATTCTTTCCTATCTTCCAAGAATTTATGTGGTGGTTCAGGAAAGCCCTACAAGTGCAGCAAATTGACAATAAGTATTACTGGAGCACATGAACACAATAATGGGGTGACAGGTATAAATTTGCACAGTCTGTCCTGAAACAGCAGAAATGTGTCCCGTTTTGAACAAATTATATAATAAAATTCAAAAGAGCGTAAGAGTTACAATCTCAATGAGAGGAGGGGCTATTCAAATTAGTAAATAACAGCATAAAATGACCACTGTTCTCCACCAAGGAATATTTCCAGTCAGGTACAGTGAATTCTCGTTAATCCGCCACCACTTCATCCACCACAATATCCCAGTACCAATATAATGTACAAGTACCAATGAATATCCAGCTAATTCACCAAACTCATTCATCCACCATATTCTTTGAAAACGAATAATTGTGGCAGATTAACAAGTATTTACTGTAAATGCTTTTCTTATCACATTCCACACATGCACAATCCTGTGATGCTGCATTCACAAGTGCGTATCAACTTACTAGTACTGGCATTTCCTTCTGCAGCACACACTGGGCATCAATGATCTCTCCAGATTCTGGGAACATACATAAAAGACATGACACATCATGCATACAGACCTGATACACAACAAACAGTAGGCTACAATGTCATGTAAGGTCATACGTGGGTTCAAATAGGAAACTTTCATTACAATAAAAGGAGAAGGTGACATTATATTCAGTACAACTACAGTATTGATCAGAAAGATTTTACAAGGGGAACGAGCCGCTCTTCTAGTGTGGTGTACAGAGTGGTGAAATGTACAAGAAACCTTGCCTGGTTCCTTAAATAAGGCTTTGCATGGTCTTCGAAACCCAGACCCCGAATAGTCTGTATACGGGCTGTTGTACGAACCCAACAATCGCCACCCTCTCTCCACCTACTTCGCCTCGCCTGCCTACGGGCTTGCTAATAGAGGCTTTGTACATACTCGTACTTATTGTTGGTCGGGCATGCACGGGCGTGCTGTGTAGAGAGCGCCAAGTGCACACGAGTAACGACAGTGAACTTACTGCACAAGTCGAGGAAATTTCCGGATATTTGAGGGAAATTTTTCAGTAGCTCCTCCAAGTCTCCTAGTGTCGCTTGTTTTCCCCCATTCTTCCAGTTGAGAAGTATTCGTTTGAGCATCTTTTCAGGTTCCCCGCTCTGCCTAATAATACTTTGATCTTCCAAGTTCAATTGGTCACCGTCCGAATGTTCGCAAATATAGGAAGAAATTTCATCAATTTTCTCTAGATCCATCGATTTTCCAAGCTTTTCCCAGGCCGAGTTGGATACCTCAGTCAGAGGAATATCTCTGTACTTGCTCTTCATGCGCTGCGTCTGGCTACCTGATGCCATTTTCTCTACCTCTACTTCTTTACTTTTAAACCGAACAATAATACTAGTACTTCCAGGAAATAACCTCAAAAATCGGTCGAACACGCGTGTGTACGCACACGTGTGTGATTCACTGGAACTCCGGTCTGGCTACGCTAGATTTTTCCCAGCAGGCGCCCAGGGATGGTCTACCTTATATCTTCTATGGCTCCCGTATACGCGTAGTATTATAATAGGTCTTTGAACCTTGAAGCTTTTGAGCAATATGGTAATTAAGTGTTCAAGTATGACTAGTCATACACATGAACAGAGGTCTCTTTGACGTGAATTAAAGTCAACAGCGGAGTTCTAATCATCACAGCGTCCCCAAAATTAAATAAACCCAATTTATCTCCTAAAGACATGAAGCCTGGCCCAACCAAGGACCATTCTTGCCTAGCAATAGTCTCATTTTGAAAACAAATAAAGAACTATGAGGCAATACTGCAGCTGGCATCGTATATGTATACATTCCGTATTGGCAACTTTCTTGCTGGCACAGGCTACTTGTACATGACTAATACATAATGATGTAATTCTGGCCAAGGTAGGATTGTGGTTCCATGCAATCCAATAAGTATACGTAAAAGTGCTTCTCTCCCAAGCATCCCAAGAGGTTTCTAAGATAAGCCCTTGTTTCCTGGTAGAATTTGTAGTCACCTGCTAATACACTAGTTCGGTCTTCAAACTGTTCCACGTCTTGTGAGTACGTTTTCAAGTCTTCGCTAGCAGTAGACAGGGTCTGCTGGTGATCAGAATTAACCTCTGTGAGATCCTTCAACTGGTTCAACAGTCTCTGCTTGAGAGAGCTGAGTGTCACAGGTGCCAGTTTGTGAGGAAGTCGTTTCAACTGATCCCCGGTCTCCCCGCCCACCCACTGCTGGGTGTGGTATTGCGCACTCCCACCATAAAGCATATGAAAACACATGAGCATAATAACCTATAGTAGCTATTGTCATGCATGCAATCATCCAAACAATATTATAGTTATTACACGTAAGTATAATTGTAGTATTACCATAATATGCATACATAACTCTATAAAACTACATAATACTTGTGTGCATTTCATTATGATAAGAGGTACAAATTATAGTCACAAAATATGACAGATTCATACAAAATTAATAATGTATAAATCACAGTGATAACACAGCTATGGTGTTTGAGTATCCACAAGAATACAGAGTTATTCACACAAATACATCGTATGCAAATGAATTGAAACAAAAGTGATAACAAAAGCTGACACTCATGCCTCCCAGTACATTTCGTCACTGCTGGTTTGCGAGCTGTCGTACAGCTTCATCTTCTTGCTGCGAAATTCCAAAGCCTCATTGTCCCTTGGGT
Organism: Chondrilla cf. caribensis; assembly: GCA_964020155.1. NCBI lineage: Eukaryota > Metazoa > Porifera > Demospongiae > Chondrillida > Chondrillidae > Chondrilla > Chondrilla cf. caribensis. The sequence continues at coordinate 3,888,284 of OZ026552.1, read as the reverse complement.
TGCCACACTCGTAGCTTGAAGCAGTTTTCAGCATGTCGTAAGTCTCTTGTAACTTCTTGCTTCTTTTTCCAAAGTTTTCCTTTTTGATATCGACAGATTCTTTCAAACACTTGATGGCTTCCTCCGACCTGTTCAGGACAGTGTATATGTTTCCAAGACGGTCCAGAATGTAACTGTTTTGGGGGTGACCAGGTCCAAATTTCTCTTTCGTCAATTCACGACTCTTTTCAAAGAGAGCACAGGCTCTTTCGAACTCCCCCTTTCCTAAATAGCACTCTCCCTTGAAGTAGAGGACTAGAGGAGTGAGCTTCGTAGAACGCACCTCTTTGGGGACGTTGTCACTTGTCTCCTGAGCCTCATCCAGTTTCTTCAATGCCTTATCGAAATCTCCACATTCTTTCCAAAAGCGTCCACAGGTCATTAGACAGTACGCAGTGAGTGGATGAGGCTCTCCAGGATAAATCTCCTTACAGATCTGTACTGCCTGTTCGATCTCCCTCCTAGCAGTAGCAAGATCTCTCAGAGGTTCATTGGGTTCAAGAAGCATATCGGTGAGACTCCTCTTCAATTCAGCTTTGAAATGACTAGGATTGAGATGTACAATCCTTTCCAAAAGCTTCTTCAGAACGTTTGCCGCTTCCTGATGGCAAGCTTGGTCTTGATACACTTGAGCTCGAAGGTACAAGCATTTCGTCCAGCACTCGTTCAGTTGAGATGGAAAAGTCTCCTCCCACTTTGTCAACAAACTGCGACATTCCTCGGTAACCCTATCAGCTTGGGAGATATCTCCTTGTTCCCCTCGGTCCTTGTATGCGTACCCCAAATGAATCAAATCCTCACAGAGTTTGATGATTTCTTCTTGGTCTTTTCGGCTCATTGATCCTGACACATGCTTTCCAATGCTCTTCTTCTTAGACATCCTTTCTTCTATAACTTTCACCTGCTTTTTTCTCCATTCAATGTTTTCACTCAGTTTTTCAACAGCCTCATCCATCATGTCAGCTTTCACCATTTCACGCCCACAAACACTTCTGAGAGTTGTCTGTGTGTGCTCGTCAACGCATTCCAGGAGCTTCATACTCCTTGTTAAAGCTTCTCTTGCACTGCTGAACTCTCCAATCAACTTCTGTACATCTGCCAAGCGTATGGAAAACATAATGCGATTCTCAGCCTCAATATCAGGGTACTTAAGTAGGAATTCATTCACAGACTGAAAATGTGGGACAAGCTGGAGTTTGGTTTGCATCGTCTCCATGTCAGTGTCTGGATTATCCAACATGTCATCTCCAACGGCAGAGCAAAGGGCTTTGACTACACGATTCAGCTCCTCTGCTTTCTCAAGCTGGCTCATCTCCTCCATAGCTCTTTCTGCCCTACTCCTCAAAACGCTGTGTAACGTGTTGTGTGTCGAAATGCAGTCACCTTGCACTGACAACAAGAAGTTGCGCTTCAGGCTTTCTTGTAATTGCAAATATACAGCATCCTCACGCTCATCATTTCGGGTCACGTATTTCTTCAAAAGGCTCTTGGGCAGATTTCCATTGCCACACACTCCGAGCAAGAAAAACGTTTCTTTAACTGGTTCCATCAAATTGGTCAGTTGCTCCAGCATTGTGTCCACTGCTGCCTTCAAGGCCTGGGTTACAGTCTTGCCATAGGAGTTTGGCTTTTCACAGAGGTGCTGCTCAGCTGTATCTATTACTTCGTGACTATTCAGGAGGCTATCCCAGGTGAGGTCGTGCTTATGGTTTCCGGGAGGGTTCAGAATCTCGCACATGGCAGCCAGGGAAAACGGAACGTGGGACAGCTTCTCTCCTACCTCCTCCAACTTCTTTTCATCTTCGTCCGGGAAGTACATTTTCAGGAATTGCAAACTATCACTGGGAGAGAAACCAGGACCCAAACAAACCTCTTCAAATGGGCCTGGTTGTGAACACCGTTCTTGCATAGCTATGAGGACTCTACCACGCCCGCAATCCTTACGATTATCAAGAACCATCCTCAGTGGTGTGTCTTTACCGTTGTTGAAGGCACCATCAATAACCAACAGCCATTCGTCGTCTCTGCATCGATACTTTGCATCGATCTTCTCTTTCAGTCGTGAACACAGTGCTTTCAAGTATCGATTCAAACGCAAAGTGTGGTCTGCTACTTCTGCATTGATTTTCTCAACGTACTCCTTGGTTCTGATAACCCCAAGACTTTCACGCAATGAATTCCCTAGACTTCCCTCGCTAGAAGCCTCCAGCAGCAAAACAGGAAGGTATAGACCATCAGGTGATTGCTTAATTCTGCGTTTGAACCACCTACGGGCATACATCCGACATATCTGTGTCTTCCCACTTGCTGGAGGTCCTGTTACATACACAGACACGACATCTTTTCCGTCATGATTACGTCTAAGTTGTTCAAATTTGTCCTCGATATCTTCCAATTCTTTCCTATCTTCCAAGAATTTATGTGGTGGTTCAGGAAAGCCCTACAAGTGCAGCATATTGACAATAAGTAATACTGGAGCACATGTACACAATATCGGGGTGACAGGTATAAATTTGCAGTCTTTTCTGAAACAGCAGAAATGTGTCCCGTTTAAAACAAATTTTACAACAAAATTCAAAAGAGCATAAGAGTTACAATCTCGAGGAGAGGAGGGGCTATTTTAGTAAATAACATCATAAAATGACCACTGTTCTTCACCAGCGAATATTTCCAGTTAGGTACGTTAATCCACCACCACTTCATCCACCACAATATCCCAGTACCAATATGATGTACAAGTACCAATGAACATCCAGTTAATTTGCCAAACTCATTCATCCACCATATTCTTTGAAAACAAATTGTGGCAGATTAACGAGTATTTACTGTAAATGCTTTTCTTACATTTCACACATGCACAATCCTGTGATGCTGCATTCACAAGTGCATATCAACTTACTAGTACTGGCATTTCCTTCTGCAGCACACACTGGGCATCAATGATCTCTCCAGATTCTGGGAACATACATAAAAGATGTGTCACATCACGCGTGCAGACCCGATACACAACAAACAGTAGGCTACAATGTCACATAAGGTCATATGTGGGTTCAAATAGGAAACTTTTCATTAGAACAAAATGAGAAGGTGACATTATATTCAGTAGAACTACAGTATTTATCAGTAAATTTTGCAAGGCGAATGAGCCGCTCTTCTATAGTGTGGTGTACAGAGTGGTGAAATGTACAAGAAACCTTGCCTGGTTCCTTAAATAAGGCCATGCATGTGCTTCGAAACCCAGACCCCGGATAGTCTGTATACGGGCTGTTGTACGAACCCAACAATCGCCACCCTCTCTCCACCCACTTCGCCTCGCCTGCCTACGGGCTTGCTAATAGAGGCTTTGTACATACTCGTACTTATTGTTGGTCGGGCATGCACGGGCGTGCTTTGCAAAGAGCGCCAAGTGCACACGAGTAACGACAGCGAACTTACTGCACAAGTCGAGGAAATTTCCGGATATTTGAGGGAAATTTGTCAGTAGCTCCTCCATGTCTCCTAGTGTCGCTTGTTTCCCCCCTTTCTTCCAGTTGAGAAGTATTCGTTTGAGCATCTTTTCAGGTTCCCCGCTCTGCCTAATAATACTTTGATCGTCCAAGTTCAATTGGTCACCGTCCGAATGTTCGCAAATATAGGAAGAAATTTCATCAATTCTCTCTAGATCCATCGATTTTCCAAGCTTTTCCCAGGCCGACTTGGATACCTCAGTCAGAGGAATATCTCTGTACTTGCTCTCCATGCGCTGCGTCTGACTGCCTGATGCCATTTTCTCTACCTCTACTTCTCTACTTTTAAACCGAACAATAATATCAGTACTTCCAGGAAATTAAACCTCAAAAATCGGTCGAACACGCGTGTACGCACACGTGCGTGATTCACTGGAGCTCCGGTCTGGCTACGCTAGATCCTTCCCATCAGGCGCCCAGGGATGATGGTCTACCTATATATAATATGGCTCCCGTATACGCGTAGTACTAGTATTATATTGGGTCTTTGGATCTTGAAGCTTTTGAGCAATATGGTAATTAAGTGTCCAAGTATGACTAGTCGTACCCATGAACAGAGGTATCTTTGACGTGAACTAAAGCCAACACCGGAGGTTTAATCATCACAGCGTCCCCAAATTAAACGAACCCAATTTATCTCCTAAAGACATGAAGCCTGGCCCAACCAAGGACCATTCTTGCCTAGCAATAGTCTCATTTTGAAAACAAATAAAGAACTATGAGGCAATACTGCAGCTGGCATCGTATATGTATACATTCCGTATTGGCAACTTTCTTGCTGGCACAGGCTACTTGTACATGACTAATACATAATGATGTAATTCTGGCCAAGGTAGGATTGTGGTTCCATGCAATCCAATAAGTATACGTAAAAGTGCTTCTCTCCCAAGCATCCCAAGAGGTTTCTAAGATAAGCCCTTGTTTCCTGGTAGAATTTGTAGTCACCTGCTAATACACTAGTTCGGTCTTCAAACTGTTCCACATCTTGTGAGTACGTTTTCAAGTCTTCGCTAGCAGTAGACAGGGACTGCTGGTGATCAGAATTAACCTCTGTGAGATCCTTCAACTGGTTCAACAGTCTCTGCTTGAGAGAGCTGAGTGTCACAGGTGCCAGTTTGTGAGGAAGTCATTTCAACTGATCCCCGGTCTCCCCGCCCACCCACTGCTGGGTGTGGTATTGCGCACTCCCACCATAAAGCATATAAAAACACATGAGCATAATAACCTATAGTAGCTATTGTCATGCATGCAATCATCCAAACAATATTATAGTTATTACACGTAAGTATAATTGTAGTATTACCATAATATGCATACATAACTCTATAAAACTACATAATACTTGTGTGCATTTCATTATGATAAGAGGTACAAATTATAGTCACAAAATATGACAGATTCATACAAAATTAATAATGTATAAATCACAGTGATAACACAGCTATGGTGTTTGAGTATCCACAAGAATACAGAGTTATTCACACAAATACATCGTATGCAAATGAATTGAAACAAAAGTGATAACAAAAGCTGACACTCATGCCTCCCAGTACATTTCGTCACTGCTGGTTTGCGAGCTGTCGTACAGCTTCATCTTCTTGCTGCGAAATTCCAAAGCCTCATTGTCCCTTGGGTTGCCACACTCGTAGCTTGAAGCAGTTTTCAGCATGTCGTATGTCTCTTGTAACTTCTTGCTTCTTTTTCCAAAGTTTTCCTTTTTGATATCGACAGATTCTTTCAAACACTTGATGGCTTCCTCCGACCTGTTCAGGACAGTGTATATGTTTCCAAGACGGTCCAGAATGTAACTGTTTTGGGGGTGACCAGGTCCAAATTTCTCTTTCGTCAATTCACGACTCTTTTCAAAGAGAGCACAGGCTCTTTCGAACTCCCCCTTTCCTAAATAGCACTCTCCCTTGAAGTAGAGGACTAGAGGAGTGAGCTTCGTAGAACGCACCTCTTTGGGGACGTTGTCACTTGTCTCCTGAGCCTCATCCAGTTTCTTCAATGCCTTATCGAAATCTCCACATTCTTTCCAAAAGCGTCCACAGGTCATTAGACAGTACGCAGTGAGTGGATGAGGCTCTCCAGGATAAATCTCCTTACAGATCTGTACTGCCTGTTCGATCTCCCTCCTAGCAGTAGCAAGATCTCTCAGAGGTTCATTGGGTTCAAGAAGCATATCGGTGAGACTCCTCTTCAATTCAGCTTTGAAATGACTAGGATTGAGATGTACGATCCTTTCCAAAAGCTTCTTCAGAACGTTTGCCGCTTCCTGATGGCAAGCTTGGTCTTGATACACTTGAGCTCGAAGGTACAAGCATTTCGTCCAGCACTCGTTCAGTTGAGATGGAAAAGTCTCCTCCCACTTTGTCAACAAACTGCGACATTCCTCGGTAACCCTATCAGCTTGGGAAATATCTCCTGGTTCCCCTCGGTCCTTGTATGCGTACCCCAAATGAATCAAATCCTCACAGAGTTTGATGATTTCTTCTTGGTCTTTTTGGCTCATTGATCCTGACACATGCTTTCCAATGCTCTTCTTCTTAGACATCCTTTCTTCTATAACTTTCACCTGTTTGGATCTCCATCGAATGTTTTCGCTCAGTTTTTCAACAGCCTCATCCATCATGTCAGCTTTCACCATTTCGCGACCACAAACACTTCTAAGAGTTGTCTGTGTGTGCTCGTCAACACGTTCCAGGAGTTTCATGCTTTCTGTTAAAGCTTCTCTTGCACTGCCGAACTCTCCTATCAACTTCTGTACATCTGCCAAGCGTATGGAAAACATAATGCGATTCTCAGCCTCAATATCAGGGTACTTAAGTAGGAATTCATTCACAGACTGAAAATGTGGGACAAGCTGGAGTTTGGTTTGCATCGTCTCCATGTCAGTGCCTGGATTATCCAACATGTCATCTCCAACAGCAGAGCAGAGGGCATTGACTACACGATTCAGCTCCTCTGCTTTCTCAAGCTGGCTCATCTCCTCCATAGCTCCTTCTACCCTTTTCCTCAAAACACTGTGTAACGTGTTGTGTGTCGAAATGCAGTCACCTTGCACTGACAACAAGAAGTTGTGCTTCAGGCTTTCTTGTAATTGCAAATATACAGCATCCTCACGCTCATCATTTCGGGTTATGTATTTCTTCAACAGGTTCTTGGGCAGATTTCCATTGCCACACACTCCAAGCAAGAAAAATGTTTCTTTAACTGGTTCCATCAAATTGGTCAGTTGCTGCAGCATTGTGTCCACTGCTGCCTTCAAGGCCTGGGATACAGTCTTGCCATAAGAGTTTGGCTTTTTCGCCGAGTTTGGCTTTTTTGCCGAGTTTGGCTTTTCACAGAGGTGCTGTTCAGCTGTATCTATTACTTCGCAATTATTCAGGAGGCTATCCCAGGTGAGGTCGTGCTTATGGTCTCCAGAAGTCTTCCGAATCTCACATATGGCAGCAAGGGAAAAAGGAATGTGGGACAGCTTCTCTCCTACCTCCTCCAACTTCTTCTCATCTTCGTCTGGGAAGTACATTTTCAGGAATTGCAAACTATCACTGGGAGAGAAACCAGGACCCAAACAAACCTCTTCAAATGGGCCTGGTTGTGAACACCGTTCTTGCATAGCTATGAGGACTCTACCACGCCCGCAATCCTTAAGATTATCAAGAACCATCCTCAGTGGTGTGTCTTTACCGTTGTTGAAGGCACCATCAATAACTAACAGCCATTCATCGTCTCTGCATCGATACTTTGCATCGATCTTCTCTTTCAGTCGTGAACACAGCGCTTTCAAGTATCGATTCAGACGCAAAGTGTGGTCCGCTACTTCTGCATTGATTTTCTCAACGTACTCCTTGGTTCTGATAATTCCAAGACTTTCACGCAATGAATTCCCTAGACTTCCCTCGCTAGAAGCCTCCAGCAGCAAAACAGGAAGGTATAGACCTTCAGGTGATCTGCGTTCAAACCACCTACGGGCATACATTCGACATATCTGTGTCTTCCCACTTGCTGGAGGTCCTGTTACATACACAGACACGACATCTTTTCCGTCATGATTACGTCTAAGTTGTTCAAATTTGTCCTCGATATCTTCCAATTCTTTCCTATCTTCCAAGAATAATTGATGTGGTGGTTTAGGAAAGTCCTACAAGTGTAGCAAATTGATAATAACTATTACTGGAGTACATGTACACAATATCAGGGTGACAGGTATAAATTTGCAAAGTCTGTCCTGAAACAGTGAAAAAGTGTCCCGGTTTGAACAAGCTTTATTATAAAATTCAAAAGAGCATAAGAGTTACAATCTCAAGGAGAGAAGAGGCTATTTTAGTAAATGACATCATAAAATGGCCACTGTTCTCCACCAGGGAATATTTCCAGTCAGGTACAGTGAATTCTCGTTAATCCGCCACCACTTTATTTGCCACAATTTCCCAGTACCAATATAATGTACAAGTATCAATGAATATCTGGTTAATTCACCAAACTCATTAATCCATCATATTCTTTTGAAAACGAATTGTGGTAGATTAATGAGTACTCACTGTAATTGCTTTTTTTACATTCCACACATGTACAATCATGCAATGCTGTATTCACAAGTGCATATCAACTTACCGGCATTTCCTCCTGGAACACACAGTGGGCATCAATGATATCTCCAGAATCTGGGGGCATACATAAAAGGAGAAGGTGACATATTCAGTACAACTACAGCATTGATCAGTAAATTTTACAAGGGGAACGAGCCACTCTTCTAGTGCGGTGTACAGAGTGGTGAAATGTACAAGAAACCTTGCCTGGTTCCTTAAATAAGGCCATGCATGTGCTTCGAAACCCAGACCCCGAATAGTCTGTACGGGGCTGTTGTACGAACCCAACAACCGCCACCCTCTCCACCTACTTTACCTCGCCTGCCTACGGGCTTGCTAATAGAGGCTTTGTACATACTCGTACTTATTGTTGGTCGGGCATGCACGGGCGTGCTGTGTAAAGAGCGCCAAGTGCACACGAGTAACGACAGTGAACTTACTGCACAAGTCGAGGAATGTAGTTTCGTATATTTGACGGTACTTCGAACCATTTTCCAGTAGCTCCTCCATGTCTCCTAGTGTCGCTTGTTTTCCCCCACTCTTCCAGTTAAGAAGTATTAGTTTGAGCATCTTTTCAGGTTCCCCGCTCTCCTTAATAATATTGTAATCTTCCAAGCTCAATCCGCAATAGGAAGAAATTCCATCCATTATATCTAGATCCATCGATTTTCCAAGCTTTTCCCAGGCCGAGTTGGATACCTCAATCAGAGGAATATCTCTGTACTTGCTCTCCATGCGCTTTGGCTGGCTGCCTGATGCCATTTTCTCTACCTCTTCTTCTCTACTTTTTAACCGAACAATAATACTAGTACTTCCAGGAAATTTAACCTCAAAAATCGGTCGAACACGCGTGTACGCACACGTGCGTGATTCACTGGAACTCCGGTCTGGCTACGCTAGATTCTTCCCATCAGGCGCCCAGGGATGGTCTACCTAGAGTGCGGCATGATGATTCGGACACCATGATTAATCGGACATCCGTTCTTGAAAAGTAGACGCAGCCAAGGCTTCAAACTCGGCAGGCAGCCGGAGCATGAGGCTGTTACTCCTATCAGAAAGTTTGGCTGTCCCAGCCTGTTTCGACAGAGAGATAGCCGGGGAAGAGCGTCGAACCGTGAGGGGACGATTATTCGGACGGTAGGCATGATAATTCGGACAGTCGTGTTCACACGGACAGGAAAGCTGTTCCCCCTGATGCTTTTACATCAAAATGAAGCCCGTTCTGTCAGCTCTTCGAACAGCAAACTGACGAAGAAAGGCGGTCATCCATGGCCTTGAAGATGGGACGAATGTGGGCGGTGGTGGAGGGATGAAGATTCGGACACCTGTTTTTTGGACTTCTTCGTCTCTGGCAGTTTAGAAATGCGCTTCTGGATGTTATTTGCCTCAGCTAAAATGGTCTAAGCTTAACCATTCGTAGAAATTCAAGAAATCAACAGAATCGTTAATTCTAGGTCAAGTATTATTAATTTTGTGTGCAATATATATTATGTATACGTATATTATACATATAATAATATTTTATTAATAGTTAATTTTTCAAAAATATGTTTTTAGGTTTGCCCATAGATACTACTCAGCATATATATAGCAATGACAAAGTTGACAATAGTCACTAGGGCACTACACAGCAGTCTACTCATTGTAGGTAATGCTGATCAAGCTCTGCATGAGCATTGGCATACGAGACTAGTACATTAGGTACAAAAGGGTGGCCTTTATTGCTTGAAACCAGAGCGTACTCTGATTACTGCCTAAGAAATTGCTGTATGAGTGGTACTTACTCTTTAGTAGTGGGGATTTTAAACAGGAAGTATTGCACTTCCAAAAAACAGGTGTCCGAATCTTCATCCCTCCACCACCGCCCACATTCGTCCCATCTTCAAGGCCATGGATGACCGCCTTTCTTCGTCAGTTTGCTGTTCGAAGAGCTGACAGAACGGGCTTCATTTTGATGTAAAAGCATCAGGGGGAACAGCTTTCCTGTCCGTATGAACACGACTGTCCGAATTATCATGCCTACCGTCCGAATAATCGTCCCCTCACGGTTCGACGCTCTTCCCCGGCTATCTCTCTGTCGAAACAGGCTGGGACAGCCAAACTTTCTGATAGGAGTAACAGCCTCATGCTCCGGCTGCCTGCCGAGTTTGAAGCCTTGGCTGCGTCTACTTTTCAAGAACGGATGTCCGATTAAACATGGTGTCCGAATCATCATGCCGCACTCTACCTATCATAGAGTGCGATAGCACTCTATATGTAGGGATGACGCGGAAACAAAATGGCGGCCCTATACCTCGCATACATTGCAGTTTCGCAAAATCTCGCCTGTGGACAGGTATTAAGCCAAAGCGAACATTCAGGAGTCATTTTCGGCTGGTTTTAGAAATAAAACAACTCCTAACAAGTAAAAAGAAGGTAGTTGAAGTGGCGAACCGGCGAAATAAAAGGTCAAATTTTCGGACTTCTTCTTCTTCTTTTCTACATATTTTTCAACAAAGCTACCGAAGTATCTGCTGGAGCTATGGTGCTAATTTTAACACGAGCGATCTTAATTTTTTAGCGCGGAGTGCCTTTTCCTACTCTTGTTACGATTGCACTACATATGGCGCCTGCGGCATTTCCGGCACTATTCGGCGACTGCCTCATAGTAATACGCCATCTTGTTCAATGAAGAATATTCGCTTACTTCATAATCATGAGTCACGATGGCTCAGTGAGTAGATTACAGGTTTTATAGCGAGTTTGGTTGGTTTAAATCGCCGAGAGGACGATTTTTGCCCAAATTATGTATAAACATTTCGCATCACATGCCTAAGGCTAAAAAAGAATACAAACAAGCATAATAAAAACATTTAACAATGAAAAAGGATGTAGGGATGACAAGCAAAAAAAGGGAAAGAACAAGGTAGGGATGAACGGAATGAGAACACCGTCGGAGTGAGCAGTACGTCGGAATGAAAAGACTGTCGGAATCTAACAATCCCTATATCAACAGCAGTTATTGCTTGTGCAATACACTGTATAGTCTGCAGCTGTTGATATAGGGATTGTTAGATTCCGACAGTCTTTTCATTCCGACGTGCTGCTCACTCCGACGGTGTTCTCATTCCGTTCATCCCTACCTTGTTCTTTCCCTTTTTTTGCTTGTCATGTTTTTATGTTTTTATTATGCTTGTTTGTATTCTTTTTTAGCCTTAGGCATGTGTCTATAATATGGCTCTCGTACGCGTAGTATTATTAGGTCTTTGGACCTTGAAGCTTTTGAGCAATATGATAATTGTCTATGACTAGTCATACCCATGCACATGAGGTCTCTTTGACGTGAACTAAAGCCAACACCAGAGTTCTAATCATCACAGCGTCCCCAAAATGAAATAAACCCAAATTATCTCCTAAAGACATGAAGTTTGGCCAAACCATGGACCATTCTTGCCTGGCAATAGTCTCGCTTTGAAAACAAATAAAAAAGGCAATACTGCAGCTGGCATGAGCCACACTAGACTAATATATGTACATGATGGCCAAGGTAGGACTGTAGGGAGTTCCATGCGATCCAATGAGTAGAAATATCCACAGTCATCTCGAATCGCACATACATCA
>OZ026552.1:3836547-3871547 GCA_964020155.1 Chondrilla cf. caribensis | reverse complement strand
AGTAGAAGAATAGTCTCGGCGTCTTCGGAGAACAACTTTACACCCAAAGTTGAACAAAGTTTCGAGACGACGGGATTCTTCTTGTGAACAACTAGACCATACTACATCACAATAATCAAATGAAGGCAAAATATAGGATTTTAAGTATAGAAGTAGAAGAGAGCGAGGGAGAAACCAAGAGAGCCTTCTAAGAAGGTTTAAACTGCGTGTCACCTTACTACAAATCATGTTAATGTGGTCACTCCAAGTTAGAGTTTTGTTTATGACAACACCAAGGTATTTGAAAATCCTTACTTGCTCAACTGTGGAGCCATCAATGTGAAGTTTTAAACCAGTATCTAGAGGTAATTTCCTGCGAGAGGAATGGAGCAGCATGCACTTTGTTTTGGAGGTGTTTAACTTAAGCCCATTCTTTGCCATCCACAAGTTAGCTAGGTTGAGACACAATTGGAGGGATGAGTTTAAGGAAGTAAGATTGTTACTAATGACATAGATAGCAGTGTCATCAGCGAAAAGAACAATGGAATCAGAAGGCAAGACAGCAGGAAGATCATTAATGAAGGTGGAGAAGAGAGTGGGGCCAAGTACAGAGCCTTGGGGGACACCAGAAGTGGGAAAGCCAGAAGTAGAAAAGGAGTCACAAACACGAGTAACTTGAGAACGATTTGATAAGTATGATTGAAACCAGGAAACAGTGGAAGGGGAAAGACCAAGCTGGGAGAGTTTAGCTAGAAGAAGATCATGATTAACTGTGTCAAAGGCCTTAGAAATGTCTAGAAATACAACACCCACATATTGCTTTCTATCTAGTGCTTTGTACCAATTATCTAGGCAATATAGAAGAAGGGTTTGCGTGGAGTGTGAGGGACGGAAACCAGATTGGTAATGAAAGAGAAGATCATTTGAGTGCAGATAAGATACTAACTGTTGTTGGACACATTTCTCAAGAATTTTGCTACATGCAGGAAGCAGAGAGATGGGCCTGTAGTTGGATGGAATGGTACGATCACCACCTTTATGCAGAGGTTTGACCCAAGCGTGTTTCCATGGTTCAGGGAATAAAGAAGAAGCAAATGATGAATTAAGAATAGTACTTAGTGGGTAGCAGATGGTGGATCGACCGGCTATAAGAGCTGAAGGAGGAATATTGTCTAGACCAGTAGAACATGTGGGTTTTAGAGAAGCAAGAGCGTCTTCACACCAAGCAGGAGTTGTTTGGACAAGAGACAAAGTAGAGGTAGGAGGTGGCGCATGTGGTGGGGAAGGAGGAAGAAGGGTATTGGAACTGGAGGAAGAGACTGCAACAAAGTGTGTATTGAGGGTATTAGCAATGGAAGATGAATTTGTGTTAAAAGAAGACCAGTTGTCAGAAGTGGTAGATGAAGCACCTGCAAGCTTGAGAGTATTCCATAGTGTGGAAGGGTGTACCCTTTTACTGAGTAGGCGATGAAAATATTCTCTTTTAGCTTTACGTTGTAGTCCTGTTACCCGGTTACGCTGAGCTTTAAAAGCTTCCCATGATACTGGTAAATGATTCTTGCGAAACAATCTAAATAGTGCATTACGCCTATCCATCTCATCTCTAATAGATTTAGTTATCCAGGGAGCAGGGTTCTTCTTCACACGAACTGTCTTAATGGGTGCATGTCTATCTAACACTTCACTAAATAGGGTGTTAAAGACACTAACTTGATCATCTGGGTTGTCAAATATGTTAATGATAGACCAGGGTACAGTTGCAAGATCTTTTTCAAAGCTGGATTTGCAAAAAGTTTTGAAGGAACGACGAGTGACTAAGGAAGGAGGGCGTTTGGGTACATTACAATCAACACTAAGAAGGATAGGTAGATGGTCAGAGATGGGAGAGTCTAAAACAGAGGAGTTGGAAATAGGTATGTCAGAAGAAGCAAGAAAGAGATCTAGGATGGAGTTGGAAGTTTTTGAGTATCGAGTAGGAAGGGTGATTGGTTGAGTTAGAGAGCGGGAAGTAATAAAGTTGTGGAAAAGTCTAGCATAAGGTTTGTCTAGATCTGACATATCAATATTAAAGTCACCGCAAACAATTACATACTTCCGGGAAATCATCACTGTCTCAATGTCATCACAAAGATCATGGACAGATACAGATGGAGAGCTGTGCAGTCACACACACACACACACACACACACACACACACACACACACACACACACACACACACACACACACACAAAGACACACACACACACACACACACACACACACACACACACACACACACACACACACACACACACACACACACACACACACACACACACACACACACACACACCTTTTCTCCCAAGCATCCCAAGAGGTTTCTAAGATAAGCCCTTGTTTCCTGGTAGAATTTGTAGTCACTTGCTAATACACTTGTTCGGTCTTCAAACTGTTCCACATCTTGTGAATACGTTTTCAAGTCTTCACTAGCAGTAGACAGGGACTGCTGGTGGTCAGAATTAACCTCAGTAAGATCCTTCAACTGGTTCAACAGTCTCTGCTTGAGAGAGCTGAGTGTCACAGGTGCCAGTTTGTGAGGAAGCCGTTTCAACTGATCCCTGGTCTCCCCACCCACCCACTGCTGGGTGTGATATTGCGCACTCCCGCCATAAAGCATGCGACTGGTCCCATACCCAAACTGATTCTGCCCTCCGGAATAATACTGGTATGGGTCCACGTCCTGCTGCAATGATCCCAACTGCATGACTTTCACTCCCTTGTTAATCTGCTCCTCTTCCCACCTCTTGGTTTCTTCATCTTCATCACTAGCGACGTCCTCAAGAGCGTTGATCACCCGCTGCTGAGTGGTAAGGGAGCTCCCAGTACCGAAATTCATCACAATCTGCTTGCCATCCTCTTCGTTGTCTGAGCGATCGTTGTCATCCTCACGAACCAACCTACTTGAGTCAGTTCGCCTCGCAGCAGAAGTGTCCAGGGGGAGATAGTCCCTCGCTCGGGAAGACGATGTCTGGGGAACAGGCATTGGAACGTTCTGCCCGATCTGTCTCATAAGCTCCCTGTGCTTTCTGATTGCATGAACGGTGGAGGAATCGGGGATTCCCCCCGGACCTAGTTTCCTCTGTATTGATTGAGCTTGAGATTCCTCCTCTAGCGCTTCCTCTCCTGCCAGAATTCTCTCCTCGTCATCACCACTGTCTTCATTTAAGGGATCTTCTTCGTCTGACAGTTCCCTTTGTCTCGTTCGGGATTCGGCCTCGCTCTTCACTTTCGAAACAGTAGAAGCTGAATTGACAAGTTTCTTTTCCTTTCTTTTCTCCCTCGCCATCATCTTAGCCAATCTCTTCCCGTGGTCTTTTTTCTTTCTGACCTGGAACACTTCACCGTCTCCTTCCTCTCCTTCGTCACTTGCAAAGCTAAGGAAACTCGCCTCCTTTCCACTCTTTTCTGCTGGTCCCAAAGAAGGAACGGATCGTATTTCTTGTGTGTAACCAGCTTGAGTCGAAATGCTATTCTGTTCCGACTCTACAGCTCTTTTATCATCTTCGTCGTCGTCTTCTCTTACAGTAATCTTCTTTCTAAAACTCTTTTTCGCTCCTCTTCTGACATTAAACATACTCATCTCTAGTCAATAATTGAACAAGAATATCGCTCTACAAATTTATACAGACGTATTTTATATTGAATATACAGTCGTTACTATTATACGGGTGTATATATTCTACACTGTTCTAGTATTGTTTATTGGACGTTATAATGGAACCACTACATGTAGGTTACCTACTGTACATATCTCTGTCGACTGTAAACCTGTACTCAATTGCAATTGAGTTATGGAGACGAAAGTTGAAGACCATGCCTGCGTGGGTATAGTATTTTCCCCGAAAATGCTTCTTGCTTCGGAGAAGAACCCGAAATTTGCTGGAAGGGTAGGTAGGCTTGCTTCCGGATTAATGTGAGGTAGATTCCTATTGGTTGAAATTACAAATTAATTTTAATGAATAGAATTTTGCTCAATATTGTGATAAACTACATCTCGCCATTTTACTATCACGTTGCGTTGTTAAGTTGTGTTCAGCAAGAAGGTGCATAGCATTTATTTCTTCTATTCTCTCTCATTCACTTGTCACAATCTAATATAATCCATTGCAAATTGTCACAACAAAATGGTGAATAAGTGAAGGTCAGTTCAGGAGATAGTTAATGAGTTGTGTGTTAGCTGCATACAACCGTACGACCAGAAGAGTACATGGCTGCTGGTTGGTTTCACTGCTTTCAAATTCACGACATTTGATGAAAGTCTTGCAAATATGCATGTCATGTACCTGCAGCTGGTATAACATTTGTTGCAGTTTGTTCATAAGTGTTCATGTGAATGAGAATTGACTAACGTTGGCATCCTGTTGATTTTAGCGAATTTTGTAACTTCCTCCTTCGCTGTAGGAGAAACTGGTATACGGCCTCATTGCAAGCTATGGACTAACAAAGAAACTCCTGTACGCTTCAGCTGCTACTTCAGTCTCCCATTTGTCCTATGTGTGACCCATAGACATCCATACATGGATATTTCACACTAACTGACCTATACACATCCTGTGACCACACAAACAAATATCACACTACGTAGTCCAACTGAGCTATAGGCATCCATGGGTATATCACTTTGTTCACACTAACTGACCTATAGACGTCCGTGGATATTTAACTCTTTCCACACTAATTCCACTAGCTGTGTCCACACGAACAAGTATTACACTTTGTTCACACTCAACAACCAATGCCTACATAGATGTCATATCATGTTATGTGCTGCATTACTTTCTACCATAATTGTGCTGAATTCATGGGAAGTCCTCACATCCACACGCCGTGCTGAAATGCAGGACACTTGTACCTCGGGACGCCAGCTTGAAGGAGCTCCAGTCGTACCACTCTCATGATTATCTGTCCTTCCTCCAACGTCACAACTCCTGTGAGGACCATGAGGACATTGATGACGACAAATTACTTGATAAATTTGGCTTAGGTTAGCAAAATGAATAAGAAATCCCTTGAATATTGTTTTAATCGAACTCAACTGCACCTCGTTGTCTGCAGGTTACGATTGTCCTGTGTTTGAAGGTATGTATGATTATTGCGCTGCTGTGTGCGGTGCATCACTCACTGCTGCGAGCGCTCTTGTGACCGGACAATATTCTGTGGCGGTGAACTGGTTTGGAGGTTGGCATCATGGGAGAAGGTGTGTGTGCGTGTGTGTGTGTGTGTGTGTGTGTGTGTGTGTGTGCGCATGTGTATGAAGGTGTGCGCGTAGGGAAAGCTTTCATGGCCACATTTATCCATTGTAGTGCTTCTGTGAGGATTAATCCATACGTGTATGCATGTTCTTATGTAGTTATGTATCTGACATCCAAAACAGAAATTGAATTTGATAATGATATTAGTTTGTTTATGTTTTCTATTGTGAGAAAGTCCCAAGGCTATATCCTTATCATCTTCCTTTTCCTGACTCTCCTCAGCTCAAAGGCCGCGGGATTTTGCTACTGTAATGACATTGTCCTGGCTATTCTTAAACTTCTTGGACACTTTAAACGAGTCTTATATATAGATATTGACCTTCACCATGGCGATGGTGTGGAGGCAGCCTTTTCTTTCAGTAATAAAGTAATGACTGTGTCTTTTCATAAACATGTTCCTGGATTCTTTCCAGGTTTGCAAGAAGAGCATGATGTATGTACTTGTTCTTATGTTCGTATGTACTTGTTCACTCTACATAATGTGTACACAGTGAATATACCGTGCATGCATACATACATATATACATGCATACATACATACAAGCATACATAATATATACTTACATATGTACACGTATACATGCATACATATATGTATACATACGTTTGAGCATCTGTACTTAGCACACACATGCACGCATGCACGCAGGCACACACACACGTGCGTGTGTATAATATAGTACGTGGTATATATTTCATTCAAATATTAATATAATACATATACGTACTGTACATGTAAAGTGTATTTCTTGTTGTACCTATACATACATAATAGGTACAGGCAGTGTAGAGGATATTGGCAAGGGAAAGGGTCATTATTATTCCGTAAATGTGCCACTGAAGGATGGTATAACAGACAGTCAATACACCAACCTCTTCAGAAGGTGACTGTATGTACGTACATAGATGGAGACATGTTATTTGGAACTTATACATTGTACTGGAAACTTACAGCTCATCAGCTTTAGTATAGGGGGTGTGCCTAGTAGCATGTATTACAGGGTTGTACTCGGTACCTGTGACAGCACCACATCTTGCTCCATATGCTTAATTTGTAGCATCACCCTCTTTCCACACACAGCACTGCCGGTGTGTACATCAGCTAGTACACAGCTTAAAAGTACGATACAATGTAAAAAAGCAAATTACAGTTGTTGACATATCTGTATGTGTTATTATGTTTGCTTATTTTCATCGCAATGTTTGTTGTGTTGGTTCATTTAGAATTATGGATATTGTCCGGGACTCTTTTGAACCAGATGTCATTGTGTTGCAGAGTGGCGCTGATGGTCTCCATGACGACCCAATGGACTCATTCTCGCTCACTTCTAGAGGACTGGGAGAATGTGTTGTTCATGTTCTATCGTGGACTGTCCCAACACTCATCCTGGGAGGAGGTGTGTTTTATGTACGTATGTACGTGAGAGATAATCCTTCTAGAGGGGATGCCACTGTAATGAGGCCCGTTCCAGCTTATGTAGTACACACAGTCAGACCTCTTTACAACATCACCCTTGGTGATGCTCCCATACACTAGTGTACAGTCAGACCTCTTTGCAACATCACCCTTGGTGGTGCTCCCATACACTAGTATACAGTCAGACCTCTTTACAACATCACCCTTGGTAGTGCTTCCATACACTAGTATACAGTCAGACCTCTTTACAACATCACCCTTGGTAGTGCTCCCATACACTAGTATACAGTCAGACCTCTTCACAACATCACCCTTGGTAGTGCTCCCATACACTAGTATATGTACTGTATTTGAACTCTTTTCAATCCACTGTACTTAACTGTACACTTCTGGTCTGTATTCACACACAGGAGGATACAATTTTCCCAGTACTGCTCGCTTTTGGACATATGTGACCAGTTTACTGATAGGGGAAGTCCTCAGCAACGATATACCAGACCATGAAGTGAGTACGGTACTCTTGACCATTTTACGTATTATATGAGTATAGATCTCTCATTTATGTTTGCATTGTCAAATTCCGATATCAATTCTATTGAGTAAGATATTTTTATTATATTGGAACACTGTTTTGGTGTGTTTGCATGTTTAGGTTATGCCATTTGCAGTTGCGTACATGCAAGCATGTATGAGCTCGAACATGTATATGTAGACGTATTCTTACATGTACTCTCCCTCACACACACACACACACACACACACACACACACACACACACACACACACACACACACAATATTATGTACGCATGTACAATTTTTACTTACGTATAAAATATGTGTGTGCTACATTACTGTATTATATATTCCTTTTATATAAAACATCTTCTGTAGTATCTTGGTGATTTTGGCCCAGAATACTCCCTACATCAAGAAAATGTAGTCCCCCATAAGCGAAACAACAATGTGGGCAAGGAATTAGAGGCAATTTGTGAGACAATAAGAGGTGCATAGTTATACGTACACACTATACAGGCACAAGGCTGGGGAAGATGCATCTTTGTGGAATTTAGTGTTGAGAATCAATTGTACTTTTAAAATTGATTATCAGTACATAAAATCTGATTGATTGATTACTGGAAGTAATTAAGTGGGCGTATAACTGGAAACCACTCCCACTTTATCAGACTTGTTAGTCATCCAGTAGATGCGATGTTGAGTCTTTAGAGTCCTTTTCACATTTCAGGTACAAATTGAACCCACGGAGTGAGGTTTTGGGTAATAAGATGGAATTGGCTTCCTGTTCAACTCACTTGATCACTTCCTATGATTGATCAATTTGCTTGCACTATTAAC
The DNA here is from genome assembly GCA_964020155.1 of Chondrilla cf. caribensis. NCBI lineage: Eukaryota > Metazoa > Porifera > Demospongiae > Chondrillida > Chondrillidae > Chondrilla > Chondrilla cf. caribensis. Next base: position 3,863,502 of record OZ026552.1, on the reverse strand, counting down.
GATAATAAGAATTGAGATGAAAATTGACTAATTATAATCGATTTATCAATTATCGCCCCAGCACTGGTGAAATTATACCATAACTTATACAATCCCCAATGCAAGAGTGTGGTAGTACTTACTGCATGCTCTTCTACATGTTCTACAACTTTCTTACAGCCAACATGCTCAATATCAAAGAGGGTAGCTCTCAAACCAAAGTTCCGGAGGAAGTGGAGAATATGAAGTAGATTTATATAACATATATGTTTGTGAGCTACTGTTCAATGGTACCTGTTATATGTAGATAGTGGAATGTGACTTGTGTGCTTCTCATGCACATATACATGTACCGCAGGTGTTTAGTTGATTGTCTCTTCTTTTGTTTTTTTTCTTGTGAAAATTTCCGCGATTTTGATTTTATGTTCAAATCTGTACATATTACGTATGTATACATGTAATTGTGAATTTCGTTAATTACAATAATTTTCAATTAATCCGTATATACAGTGGAATCTCGTTAACTGGAACCTCCAGGGGACCGCATGGAAAGTTCCAGTTATTGAGAGTTCAAGTTATTGAAAGTATATTATGAAATTTAATAAGAATTTAGTAAAGTATGTATGTCAACACAATCAGGTCATAACAATAATAGGTTACGTGTTATTGGAGTGTACTAGGGAAATAATCATTTAATTATATTGGCCTGTTTCTTCTGTTGTACCATTGCTGCAACACATGGTACATGTCGTGTGAAAAAATGGCCGATGCTATCAAAGAAATACTCCCTTTGTCGTTGTATAGCACCACCTCGAATTAATGAGGTTACAAAACTTGCGCGGAGATGGGAAATGTTTCATATATAAGTCAAGTTACATCCCCACTTAGGTCTGGCTGAATTATCAGCTTGACACGCCTCCTCTGTCATAAGCTACAGACGAAGGTGCTATAGCGTTTTTTTCTCCTAAATTCTCCCATGCACACCTTGAAAAAAATTAATATTAAGCACATGTATATACAACAGTAAGTGCATTGTCATGTGTCATATTGACTTGCTGGTCACCATGTGGCCTATAGCATACCCAGGAGGGTGTGCATGCATCAAAGTTTGTAGTTTGTTTGGTGAGTTGGATATGGACATTGGCAGGCTAAAATATCAGATTGACACACCCCTCCCCCATGAACTATGCCAGAAGGTGCTTAGCATTTTATCTCCTGTACTCTCCCATACATTGAAAAATCATTGTAGCAGGGGTTCACAAGTTACTTCATGTAAAATATACTAATAAATAATGATATACTGTATATATATACAGTGTGTATATATATATATATATATATATTGAAAGACGGTGATGAAAAATGTTTCATATGTTAGTACACATCCACAGCCAGGTCTCCCTAAAATATCATTTTGACACACCCCCTCTCCCATGAGCTACGCAAGAAGGTGCTTAGCATCTTCTCTCCTAGACCCTCCCATACATTGGAAAAAAAATAATATTAAGCACCTCCAAATGTGTGTAGCTGGGGTTACAGTTCACTTATTGAAATGGGAATTGTTGAATAAGTTAGCTCACATCTTCAGCTAAATCTGGTAAAAATATCAGGTTGACATGCCTACTTTCCCATGAGATACGTATTCAAAAAAGTGCTAAGCATTTCTCTCCCTTATACTCTCCAAAACATTGATAAAAACTAAGCATCTACAAATGAAGCTGGGTTTACGGGTTAGCTACAAAGATGGAAATTATTTCATAAATTATAGTTCACGTCCCGACCTAGGTGTGGTGAAAAGATCAGGTTGACACACCCACATATGGAGATAGGAATGGTTTCAGAAGTTAGCTCACGTCCCCAGCTAGGTCTGGTGAAAATATCAGGTTGACACGCCCACTTTCCCATGAGCTATTCAAAAAGGTGCTTAGCATTTTCTCTCTTATACTATTCCATACATTGATAAAATATTAAGCACCTCCGAATGTAGCTGGGGTTTTAATCATTTTTGTTATCAAAGGGTCCGTATTAGTTCCAGGAGTGTGTCCGTGCATTCGTATTAGATCTATGATGCATTATGTGCACACAGGAGAGGCCGTGGTGACAAGCATAAAAATTGACATTTTTTTCCTTGTCACCACGAGGCCCATAGCACACTCAGGACGGTTTGCATGCATCTGAAATTGTGTTGGTGAGTTTGGCAAAGACACTGGGCAGCCCTTGGTGACCAGCAACGTGATGTCAAATCGCCTGAGTTATCACCACAAGGCGTATTACACTTATATTGAAATGTACATACAAATGTATAATGCTATGTGCCATATGGACAACTGAGAGAATTTTCACTAGCAACGAAACCTATCATTTTTGTTATCAAAAGAACCGTATTAGTTCCAGGAGTGTGTCCGTGCATTCGTATTAGATCTATGATGCATTATGTGCACACAGGAGAGGCCGTGGTGACAAGCACAAAATTGACATTTTTTTCCTTGTCACCACGAGGCCCATAGCACACTTAGGACGGTTTGTATGCAACCGAAATTGTGTTGGTGAGTTTGGTACAGACACTGGGCAGCCCTTGGTGACCAGTAATGTGGTGTCAAATCACCTGAGTTATCACCACAAGGCGTATTACACTTATATTGAAATGTACATACATATGTATAATGTTATGTGCCATATGGACAACTGAGAGAATTTTCATCAGCAACAAAACCTATCATTTTTGTTATCAAAAGTACCGTATTAGTTCCAGGAGTGTGCCTGTACATTCGTATTAGATCTATGATGCATTATGTGCACAAAGGAGAGGCCGTGGTGACAAGCATAAAAAATTTGACATTTTTTTGCTTGTCACCACATGGCCCATACATAGCACACTCAAGACAGCTTGTATGCATCCGAAATTGCATCCGTGAGTTTGGCACAGACACTGGACAGCCATTGGTGACCAGCAACGTGATGTCAAATCACCGGAGTTATCACCACAAGGCATATTACACTTATTTCGAAATGTACATACTAATGTATAATGCTATGTGCCATATGGACACAACTGAGAGAATTTTCACCAGCAACAAAACCTATCATTTTTGTTATCAAAAGGACCGCATTAGTTCCAGGAGTGTGTCCGTGCATTCGTATTAGATCTATGATGCATTATATGCACGCAGGAGAGGCTGTGGTGGCAAGCATAAAAATTGACATTTTTTTGCTTGTCACCACGAGGCCCATAACACACTCAGGACGGTTTGTATGCATCCGAAATTGTGTTGGTGAGTTTGGTACAGACACTGGGCAGCCCTTGGTGACCAACAATGTGGTTTCAAAGCACCTGAGGTATTACCACAAGGCCTATTACACTTATAATATTATTGAAATGTACATACAAATGTATAATGCTATGTGCTATATTAACACCTGGCAGTATTTTCATCAGCAACAAAACCTACCATTTTTGTTATCAAAAGGTCCGTATTAGTTCCAGGAGTTTGTCCGTGCATTCGTATTAGATCTATGATACATTATGTGCACACAGGAGAGGCTGTGGTGACAAGCATAAAAATTGACATTTTTTTGCTTGTCACCACGAGGTCAAAAGCACACTCAGGACGGCTTGTATGTATCCGGAATTGTGTTGGTGATTTTGGCACAGACACTGGGCAGCCCTTGGTGACCAGCAACATGATGTCAAATCACCTGAGTTATCACCACAAAGCATATTACACTTATATTGAAATGTACATACAAATGTATAATACTGTGTGCCATATGGACACCTGGCAGTATTTTCATCACCAACAAAACCTATCATTTTTTTTATCAAAGGGACCATATTAGTTCCAGGAGTGTGTCCGTGCATTCATATTTGAGCTATGATGCATTATGTGCACACAGGAGAGGCCGTGGTGACAAGCATATAAATTGACATTTTTTACTTGTCACCACAAGGCCCCTAGCAAAACATTGACATTTTAGATTCAGTCGAGGACGTGAACTAACTTAGGAATTTCCATTTCAATAGGTGGCCGGTAACCCCAGCTACATTGGAATGTGCTTTGTATATTTTCAATGTATGGGAGTGTATAGGAGAGAAAATGCTGAGCACCATGAGCTATTCAAAAAGGTGCTTAGCGTTTTCTCTCCCATACTATCCCATACATTGAAAAAAATATTAAGCACCTCCGAATGTAGCTGGGGTTACGGGTTAGCTATAGAGATGGGAATTGCTTCATAAGTTAGTTCACACCTTCATCTAGGCCTGGTGAAAATATCAGGTTGACATGCCCACTTTCCCATCAGCTATTCAAAAAGGTGCTTAGCGCTTTCTCTCCCATACGTTGATCCCATACATTGAAAAAATACTAAGCACCTCCGAATGTAGCTGGGGTTACAGGATAGCTATGGACATGGGAATTGCTTCATAAGTTAGTTCACACCTTCATCTAGGCCTGGTGAAAATATCAGGTTGACACGCCCACTTTCCCATCAGCTATTCAAAAAGGTGCTTAGCGCTTTCTCTCCCATACGTTGATCCCATACATTGAAAAAATACTAAGCACCTCCGAATGTAGCTGGGGTTACAGGATAGCTATGGACATGGGAATTGCTTCATAAGTTAGTTCACACCTTCATCTAGGCCTGGTGAAAATATCAGGTTGACACGCCCACTTTCCCATCAGCTATTCAAAAAGGTGCTTAGCGTTTTCTCTCCCATACTATCCCATACATTGAAAAAATATTTAGCACCTCCGAATGTAGCTGGGGTTACAGGTATGCTACGGAGATGGGAATTGTTTCATAAGTTAGTTCACGTCCCCAGCTAGATCTGGTGGAAATATCAAGTTGACACGCCCACTTTCCCATCCGCTATTCAGAAAGGTGCTTAGTGTTTTCTCTCCCATACTATCCCACACATTGAAAATATATTAAGCACCTCCGAATGTAGCTTGGGTTACAGGTTTGCTACGGAGATGGGAATTGCTTCATAAGTTAGTTCACACCTTCATCTAGCCCTGGTGAGAATATCAGGCTGACACGCCCACTTTCCCATCAGCTATTCAAAAAGGTGCTTAGCGTTTTCTCTCCTATACTATACCATATGTACGTACATTGAAAAAATATTAAGCACCTTCGAATGTAGCTGGGGTTACGGGTTAGCTATAGAGATGGGAATTGCTTCATAAGTTAGTTCACACCTTCATCTAGGCCTGGTGAAAATATCAGGTTGACACGCCCACTTTCCCATCAGCTATTCAAAAAGGTGCTTAGCGTTTTCTCTCCTATACTATACCATACATTGAAAAAAATATTAAGCACCTCCGAATGTAGCTGGGGTTACGGGTTAGCTATAGAGATGGGAATTGCTTCATAAGTTAGTTCACACCTTCATCTAGGCCTGGTGAAAATATCAGGTTGACACGCCCACTTTCCCATCAGCTATTCAAAAAGGTGCTTAGCGTTTTCTCTCCCATACCTTGATCCCATACATTGAAAAAATATTAAGCACCTCTGAATGTAGCTGGGGTTACAGGATAGCTATGGACATGGGAATTGCTTCATAAGTTAGTTCACACCTTCATCTAGGCCTGGTGAAAATATCAGGTTGACACGCCCACTTTCCCATCAGCTATTCAAAAAGGTGCTTAGCGTTTTCTCTCCCATACTATCCCATACATTGAAAAAATATTTAGCACCTCCGAATGTAGCTGGGGTTACGGGTTAGCTATAGAGTTGGGAATTGCTTCATAAGTTAGTTCACACCTTCATCTAGGCCTGGTGAAAATATCAGGTTGACACGCCCACTTTCCCATCAGCTATTCAGAAAGGTGCTTAGCGTTTCACTCCCATACCTTGAAAAAATATTAAACACCTCCGAATGTAGCTGGGGTTACGGGTTAGCTATCGAGATGGGAATCGCTTCATAAGTTAGTTCACACCTTCATCTAGGCCTGGTGAAAATATCAGGTTGACACGCCCACTTTCCCATGAGGTATTCAAAAAGGTGCTTAGTGTTTTCTCTCCCATACTATCCCATACATTGAAAAAATATTAAGCACCTCCGAATGTAGCTGGGGTTACGGGTTAGCTATGGAGATGGAAATTGCTTCATAAGTTAGTTCACACCTTCATCTAGGCCTGGTGAAAATATCAGGTTGACACGCCCACTTTCCCATCAGCTATTCAAAAAGGTGCTTGGCGTTTTCTCTCCCATACTATCCCATACATTGAAAAAATATTAAGCACCTCCGAATGTAGCTGGGGTTACAGGTTTGCTACGAAAATGGGAATTGCTTCATAAGTTAGTTCACATCCCCAGCTAGATCTGTGGAAAATATCAGGTTGACACGCCCACTTTCCCATCAGCTATTCAAAAAGGTGCTTAGCATTTTCTCTCCCATACTATCCCATACATTGAAAAATATGTAGCACCTCCGAATGTAGCTAGGGTTACGGGTTAGCTATGGAGATGGGAATTGCTTCATAAGTTAGTTCACACCTTCATCTAGGCCTGGTGAAATATCAGGTTGACACGCCCACTTTCCCATCAGCTATTCAAAAAGGTGCTTAGCGCTTTCTCTCCTATACTATACCATATGTACATTGAAAAAATATTAAGCACCTTCGAATGTAGCTGGGGTTACGGGTTAGCTATCGAGATGGGAATTGCTTCATAAGTTAGTTCACGCCTTCATCTAGGCCTGGTGAAAATATCAGGTTGACACGCCCACTTTCCCATCAGCTATTCAAAAAGGTGCTTAGCGTTTTCTCTCCTATACTATCCCATACATTGAAAAAAATATTAAGCACCTCCGAATGTAGCTGGGGTTACAGGATAGCTATGGACATGGGAATTGCTTCATAAGTTAGTTTACACCTTCATCTAGGCCTGGTGAAAATATCAGGTTGACACGCCCACTTTCCCATCAGCTATTCAAAAAGGTGCTTAGCGTTTTCTCTCCCATACTATCCCATACATTGAAAAAATATTTAGCACCTCCGAATGTAGCTGGGGTTACAGGTATGCTACGGAGATGGGAATTGTTTCATAAGTTAGTTCACGTCCCCAGCTAGATCTTGTGAAAATATCAAGTTGACACGCCCACTTTCCCATCCGCTATTCAGAAAGGTGCTTAGCGTTTTCTCTCCCATACTATCCCACACATTGAAATATATTAAGCACCTTCGAATGTAGCTTGGGTTACAGGTTTGCTACGGAGATAGGAATTGCTTCATAAGTTAGTTCACACCTTCATCTAGCTTTGGTGAGAATATCAGGCTGACACGCCCACTTTCCCATCAGCTATTCAAAAAGGTGCTTAGCGTTTTCTCTCCTATACTATACCATATGTACATTGAAAAAATATTAAGCACCTTCGAATGTAGCTGGGGTTACGGGTTAGCTATAGAGATGGGAATTGCTTCATAAGTTAGTTCACACCTTCATCTAGGCCTGGTGAAAGTATCAGGTTGACACGCCCACTTTCCCATCAGCTATTCAAAAAGGTGCTTAGCGTTTTCTCTCCTATACTATACCATACATTGAAAAAAATATTAAGCACCTCCGAATGTAGCTGGGGTTACGGGTTAGCTATGGAGATGGGAATTGCTTCATAAGTTAGTTCACACCTTCATCTAGGCCTGGTGAAAATATCAGGTTGACATGCCCACTTTCCCATCAGCTATTCAAAATGGTGCTTAGCGTTTTATCTCCCATACTATCCCATACATTGAAAAAAATATTAAGCACCTCCGAATGTAGCTGGGGTTACGGGATACTGAGCTATCGAGATGGGAATCACTTCATAAGTTAGCTCACACCTTCATCTAGGCCTGGTGAAAATATCAGGTTGACATGCCCACTTTCCCATCAGCTATTCAAAAAGGTGCTTAGCGTTTTCTCTCCCATACCTTGATCCCATACGTACATTGAAAAAATACTAAGCACCTCTGAATGTAGCTGGGGTTACGGGTTAGCTATGGAGATGGGAATTGCTTCATACATTAGTTCACACCTTCATCTAGACCTGGTGAAAATATCAGGTTGACACGCCCACTTTCCCATGAGGTATTCAAAAAGGTGCTCAGCGTTTTATCTCCCATACTATCCCATACATTGAAAAAATATTTAGCACCTCCGAATGTAGCTGGGGTTACGGGTTAGCTATGGAGATGGGAATTGCTTCATAAGTTAGTTCACACCTTCATCTAGGCCTGGTGAAAATATCAGGTTGACACGCCCACTTTCCCAAGAGCTATATGAAAAGGTGCTTAGCGTTTTCTCTCCCATACTATCCCATATGTACATTGAAAAAATATTAAGCACCTTCGAATGTAGCTGGGGTTACGGGTTAGCTATAGAGATGGGAATTGCTTCATAAGTTAGATCACACCTTCATCTAGGCCTGATGAAAATATCAGGTTGACACGCCCACTTTCCCATCAGCTATTCAAAAAGGTGCCTAGCGTTTTCTCTCCCATACTATCCCATACATTGAAAAAATATTTAGCACCTCCGAATGTAGCTGGGGTTACGGGTTAGCTATGGAGATGGGAATTGCTTCATAAGTTAGTTCACACCTTCATCTTGACCTGGTGAAAATATCAGGTTGACACGCCCACTTTCCCATCAGCTATTCAAAAAGGTGCTTATAGCGTTTTCTCTCCCATAATATCCCATACATTGAAAAAATATTAAGCACCTCCGAATGTAGCTGGGGTTACAGGTTAGCTATAGAGATGGGAATCGCTTCATAAGTTAGTTCACACCTTCAAATAGGCCTGATGAAAATATCAGGTTGACACGCCAACTTTCCCATCAGCTATATGAAAAGGTGCTTAGTGTTTTCTCTCCCATACTATCCCATACATTAAAAAAATATTAAGCACCTCCGAATGTAGCTGGGGTTACGGGTTAGCTATCGAGATGGGAATCGCTTCATAAGTTAGTTAACACTTTCATCTAGGCCTGGTGAAATATCAGGTTGACACGCCCACTTTCCCATCAGCTATTCAAAAAGGTGCTTAGCGTTTTCTCTCCCATACTATCCCATACATTGAAAAATATTAAGCACCTCCGAATGTAGCTGGGGTTACGGGTTAGCTATGGAGATGGGAATTGCTTCATAAGTTAGTTCACACCTTCATCTAGGCCTGGTGAAAATATCAGGTTGACACGCCCACTTTCCCATGAGGTATTCAAAAAGGTGCTTAGCGTTTTCTCTCCCATACTATCCCATACATTGAAAAAATATTTAGTACCTCCGAATGTAGCTGGGGTTACGGGTTAGCTATGGAGATGGAAATTGCTTCATAAGTTAGTTCACACCTTCATCTAGGCCTGGTGAAAATATCAGGTTGACACGCCCACTTTCCCATCAGCTATTCAAAAAGGTGCTTAGCGTTTTCTCTCCCATACATTGAAAAAATATTAAGCACCTCCGAATGTAGCTGGGGTTACAGGTTAGCTATGGAGATGGGAATGATTTCATAAGTTAGTTCACATCCCCAGCTAGGTCTGGTGAAATTTCAGGTTGACCTGCCCACTTTCCCATAAGCTATTCTAAAAGGTGCTTAGCGTTTTCCCATACTAATACTGACGGGAAGACTCTAATGCCGGGAGAGAGAGGAGATCCCAATGCATGGTTGTTGTTCTTCGGTTGGGACGTGGCACTAATTGGCGACCTTCCGACGCTGAACAAACAGAATTTGGTTGACAACTACACTACCAAGTTCCCTATGTTGGTGATAGCACAGACTAGACACACGGGTTGACACGCCCACTTTCCCATAAGCTATTCAAAAAGGTGCTTAGCGTTTTCTCTCCCATACTAATACTGACGGGAAGACTCTAATGCCGGGGCTGATCGAAGCTCACTCTCATCCTCTGATGTATAGTGTTATTAAACTTGTAACGACTGATGTTAGCGGTTTCAACGGGAAACCAGCGAGGACATCGACGATATCATGAACAGAGGGAATATACGCTGTGCTGAAACATTATCCACTTCCGAATCCCATCCATTTATTCTCAACATTCTTGGAGACACTGAAGGACTGTTATGCACATCATGGATTTACTACTGTCACTGAAATGGCTATGCCTAGTATAGATAAGCAACCAGTGTACGGCTTACACCTTTTCAACAAGGACCTTCTAAGTGACCTGTCATCCACGTTATCTAAACTGGAATTCAACCTCCTTCATTGTCGATTGGGAATGTACTTTGTAGATGGCGTTCCCAGCATTTTAGACGACTTCCCCAACTTCTCAGATAGGTTGTGGATTGGCGGCACAAAGTTTTTTTCTGACGGCTCTCCTTATTCTGGAACAATGTTAGTCAAGGAAGACTACCTTGACACGGAACTTATGCAGAAACTGAGTTTTGACCGCAGTCAACCAAAGGGCCATTTGAACCACACAGATAAGAAGATCACACAAAAAGTTCACGATCAAGGTAAACACAAGTCTATTCAATTTGCTACTCATTCCCATGGAGAGAGAGCCATTGATCAAATGCTTGATGCTTATGAAAAATCACTGAAAGGAAAGCAAACATCAGGAGACTTTCGGTATCGCATGGAGCATCTTGGCCTTATCACCCAGGACCAGGTTCAACGTGCAGGTGAATTGGGAGTTACACTTACGTTATATCCTGATCACATCTACTACTACGGTGAGGCTCTTGCCAACGACATCCTTGGATTTGATCGTGCTAATCGATTCACACCCGTTGGGTGGGCAAAGAAGTTCGGTCACAAGTTCACTCTCCACGAGGACACTCCGTGCAGTCCTGTTCATCTCAATGCAGACAGCTGTAACACGTAAATCGGAGGCGGGTATAGACTACAATGGATATTATCATTATGACAACTATATATATATTGTGTTCAAGTTTACTTTTGTATATAAATCTCAATTATAATAATATAATCATAGTGTCAGGCAACAGGCAGAAAGTGTCAGGCTTTTGTGTGTTGTCTCGCTCTCTCACTCCCAGTAGTTCGAATCTCACTCATAATGATAACTATTGCCCTTAGGCTAATAATCTTATATTCATGGCCATTACTACTTCCTAAGCAGCTGACTATGTACATTCACAACAATATTATTAATAATCACACACCTTTATCAATTATGACATCAGTTCATGATCAAAACACAGGTTTGTATTAGCAAACCATGATCTATGTGCCACAACATAAGAACCAACTAGTATTATCTTTTGACCCAGTAAATTGTTGTACTATTATACAAGTAAAAGTGAATGGCAAGTGTTTGCAAACAGAGTGAGTAAAATAATATGCGGAGGACCTAAATATATATAGTATAATAAGTCTATACTGCTATGTCATTTTCTAAACATACAATGTCATGTTTCCACTTCCTGTTCCTTCCAGTTCAGACTTCCCATATCCAGCCCTGGTTTGCACAACACGCAGCATTAATATTGTACTCTTATGCATTCACTTCATGAATATAATTGACGCCGATGTCGTGCCATGTACGTGCGTGAGCGGTCAGTTTCCAATCCAGGGGTTGGAGGATGTTCTATGGTTTCACCTCCCCTATATTAGCTAGGTAGATCGCAGGTAGGCTATACGTTGGGCTAATGCTCGACTTCCTGAGCTCGGACTAACGGAGGTTTAACGTTTCAATTGTATTCTTGATAAGCAGAACATGGATGCGCATTGTTGCAAGGGAGCCGCGGATTTCATATTCTACGGGAACATCATCACGATAGACGATCGAAACCCTACGGCCGAGGCGGTTGCTGTGCGAGGAGAAGAAATCGTTTACGTTGGACAGAGAGCGGGCGCTGATCAATTCAAAGGTCCAAAGACGACTGTGGTCGAACTCACTGACGGGAAGACTCTAATGCCGGGGCTGATCGAGGCTCACTCTCATCCTCTGATGTATAGTGCTATTAAACTTGTAACGACTGATGTTAGCGGTTTCGACGAGAAATCGAGCGAGAAAGTCGACGATATCATGAAGGAAGCCGTGAAGAAGGCAGAAGAAGGAGGAGATCCCAATGCATGGTTGTTGTTCTTCGGCTGGGACGTGGCACTAATTCGCGACCTTCCGACGCTGAACAAACAGTATTTGGATGACAACTACACTACCAAGTTCCCTATGTTGGTGATAGCACAGAATGGTCACATGGGATGGGTCAACCAGACAACCTTCGACAAGTGCGGCATCACGGAGAGCAGCAGCTGCACATACATTGATTACGACAAAGGAATTGTTAAAGAAGCAGCTGGGATGTCTGAGGTACTGAAACATTATCGTCCAAACCCGGCCATGGTCCAGGAATCGATATCGCACTTCCTGACTACACTCAAAGTGTATGCACAATCAGGATTCACTACTGTTGCAGAAATGTCGGTGCCTACTATACATAACCTATCAGAATCCGGCTTGTACCTTGTCCACAAGGACCTTCTGAGTGACCTACCATCAACGTTTTCTAAACTGGAATTCAACCTCCTTCATTGTCGATTGGGAATGTACTTTGTAGATGGCGTTCCCAGCTATTTAGACAACCTCCCCAACTTCTCAGATAGGTTGTGGATTGGCGGCTCAAAGTTTTTTTCTGACGGCTCTCCTTATTCTGGAACAATGGCAGTCGCAGAAGACTACCTTGACACGGATCTCACACGAAAACTGAGTTTTGACCCCAAAGAACCAAAGGGTCGTTTGAACCACGATGAAGAGCGGATCACACAATTGATTACTGAAGTTCACAAACGAGGTAAATACGGGTCTGTTTGTGTTCATACCCATGGAGAGAGCGCCATTGATCAAATACTTAATGCTTATAAAAAATCACTCAAAGGAGAGGAAACATCGGGAGACTTTCGTTATCGTATGGAGCATCTTGGCCTAATCACCGATGACCAGGTTCAACGTGCAGCTGAATTGGGAGTTACACTTACTTTTTATCCTGATCACATCTACTACTACGGTGAGGCTCTTGCCGACGACATCCTTGGATCCGATCGTGCTAATCGATTCACACCCGTTGGGTGGGCAAAGAAGTACGATCACAAGTTCACTCTCCACGAGGACACTCCGTGCAGTCCTCTTCATCCCTTCATCTCAATGCAGTCAGCTGTGACACGTAAATCGAAGGCGGGCAAAGAGTACAACTTGCAGGATGACGACCTCCGGATAGAAGTGATCGATGCTCTGAAAGCATATACCATCAATGCGGCATGGCAGCTGATGATGGATGATAAGATAGGCAGCATTGAAGTCGGGAAGAAAGCTGATCTTGTTGTTTTGTCTGCAGACCCTTTGAATATACCTCCAGATCAGCTGGGAACTGTAAATGCCCTGGCAACATTCTGTGGTGGCTCTCAAACGTCTGGAAGTGTGTAACAATAATGCAGTAGTATGTACTTATAATGTACATCCGTTCAACTTCCTGCTTCATAATATCATTCTTATGAACACATTCATTGTATATTAGTAGTCTATATGATAGAAATCATTATACTATAATTATTAATTTGGTATTAAATTTAGTTTTATATAATCTATCCTTAAGTAATTCAGCTTATTTGAAAAGTAGTTATGGAGTGAATGTCTATTACTATCATTTGAGTTGTTGGCAATTATTGTCAATGTAATACAGTAACAATGAAAGGCGATGTATGTGGCTGTCTAGTTGGTCAAATGAAGGCTGTGAATGCATGCAGGCATGGACCCTGGCTACTTAGCTCCCCTGTTGACCCGGTCATCTGGTGTCCATAACCACCACACCAGAGCCGTAGCGAACAACATCCTCCACCTCCCCGTTGTGAGAACAAATTTTGGGAAGAAAGCCTTTGACTTCATTGGAGCAAAGATTTGGAATTCCTTACCACCGGAGACCAGACACTTAAAGTCACTGAAAGCTTTTATTGTTTGTGTTCGTTCTCATTTTCAAATAACTTAGTTCATTTATTCTCTATTTACATTATACATATTGTTATGTTCGTTTTCATATTACCATGCATGAAATTTTAATCTGTCTCTGTATGATTTTACTTGGAATGTACAAAATCAATTAATTTAATTATTACATGTCCATACTGTCAACTTTTCTCATTCTAACCTAACTTGCGTGGCTTATTCTGTGTCTATTGTTTTTCACTTTATATTATGTATTGTATCCTTTTATTTTCTGGGTACCTTAACAGTAGCCTTGTGGCTAGTGGTCTCCCCAGTTTAAACAAGATTTCAAATTCAAAGTCAAATTAGATAAAACTTACTATAACATTGAACACGAGAAAAAAACCTTGTAAAAATCAGAAGATACATGCAGTCCTGCATGCATGGGTGACCCTATCTGGACATGTCCAGCTCTTCCAAACTGTAGACATCAGTGAAAGATCCACTTAATAGAACAGGAGGACTTCATTCCTCAAGAGTCTGAAGGGGGTATTTGGGTAAACCTGTGTTACGTTTATATTATGTACAGTTAGATAAATCACATTGTAACAATATCCCAGTTTCAATTTATCTTCAGTAATTAATGTCTGTTCTACAACTAAACCAGTCAAATGTGAATGTTGGAAGACTCATATACCTACGATGTATCTATACAACATATGGTCATGAACTCTTATATGGAGTTGTTATTGGTTACAGTCTGTAAACACCAAATTCCATTATCATTGCTGTGGGTATATATAAGTACAATTGTTATAAGGTTGATTAAACACATTCAAATTATGTATGTATACTATTCCTGTGTTGAAAAGGGTGTTGAAATGTACTGGTACAACATGTATGTGTAGTAAACCTGTCAATCACCGTAAACAAATGGAGGATGCAAATCCAGAATTTGAACCAGCAATAGTAATAATTACTTGTACAACAGTCGAACACAGTCAACCACCTACAACACTTCTCTATAGCTAAACACTAAGCACACACTTCAACTCAACATGCGATCCAATTCTGCACGTTTCACAATAGTCCTTTGTTCTATATATAAGACACTAATTAATATACTGCACTACCGAGTTACCATACCACATGCACAGGTATGTAGTAGTCTACTAGAGTTCAGATAGTCACACACATACACTCAAGTGTTACATATGAATCCTGACTTTTGATTGCATCCCAAACAGCATCAGCAACAGCCACGGAGACAGGGCTACTACCGCATTGTGAAACAGAGATACCATGTGAGGGAGTGCCCATCAAGTGCAGGTGGATTTTAATAAGGTAGTAGATAGCAGGGGCAACTTAATTGAAGGGAAGGACAAGGTTTTTGATATTTGGACGAGTCATTTCAATGAGCTGCTGAATAATCAAGATGAACAAAATAATACAAGAGACACTGAATTAGATGTAATAGGTGGTGGTGGAAAATTTGATGAGTTAGATAGGCCACTAGAGAAAGAGGAGGTAGAGAAAGCTATTAGAGACGTGCGTCTGAATGCGGCTCCAGGGCAAGATATGATTATGGGAAAATGGGTAAGAAAAGGGGTAATAACAGATTTCATCTTCAAGTTTTGTGAGAAGTGTTTAGAGTTAGGTCAGATTCCCAATGCCTGGAGAAATGGTTACATTGTGCCAATTCCTAAAAAGGTGTGCCCAACCCTAGAAAATTCAGAGGTATTAGTGTACTTTCGCTTCTATATAAGATATTCAGACACAATTGTGAGAAATAGATATAGGCTCATTGAGGTAGCGGAATCAAATGGATTATTATGTGAGGAACAGAATGGTTTTAGAAAGGGTACTAGGGTGTGTGTAGATAATATTCTGATGTTATCGCTGCTAGGATCAAAGCATTCGAAAGTAGGGGATGGTCTAAGGTGTGGCTTTATTGATTTACAGAAGGCATATGATGCAGTCAATAGAGACAAATATTGGGGTAAGTTGGGAAAAATGAAAATCAAAGGCAAATTGTTAAAATGTATGCAATCCATTTATAAAGACGTGAAATGTACTGTGAAGCTTGGGGAGGAATGTGGGAAGTCTTTTTGTGTACGATCTGGCATACACCAAGGATGCATACTATCTCCCTTGTTGTTTTAGTTTGTAAACGAATTACTGCAGCTTTTAAAGATAATGGGCTTGGAGTTAAAGTGGATGAAGTTACAAAAGTACCAGGGCTATTATATGCAGATGACCTTGCAATTTTTGATGATGTTTAAGAGCAGTTAGAGGCGAATGGGGTAAAGCAGTTAAAAACAAAAGTAAATTAGAATGGTGGAGGAGGGAGTTGGCAAAGAATGGAGATAGACTTGGAGAAGACAAGGGAGGGATTGTATTCATAGAGAATAGAACCTGTAGGAGATTAGGGGCTGAATTAAGGGCAGGGTGTTGTAAATTGGAAGTGGAGATGGGTAGGTGGAGAGGAAATAAGAGGGAGGATAGAATTTGCAAATTATGTGGGGAGGGAATTGAAGATGAAAAATTGCACTTCTTAACAACATGCACAAAGCTTGATTTGCATAGGGATTGGATGAGAGAGGAAGGGAATCTTGACAATTTGAATGAGGATGAAGAGAGTGACAGAATTTTTAAGAATTTGGAAATGCCAAAGATTGCAAGATTTGTTTTAAAATAATATTGTAGAAATCTAGGACGGATTTATTTAAATTTAAAGAATTAGTGAATAGGTGCTAAATTAACTTGTGAAATTTATGTAGTGCTATTATGGATGACTGTCCTACAAATTGAATGCACTTTAATAACAATAATATTATAATATAATATATTATACAGGTGCTTAATGTTTTCTCTCCTATACTATCCCATACATTGAAAAAATATTAACCACCTCCAAATATAGCTGGGGTTACGGGTTAGCTACAGAGATTGGGATTGTTTTATAAGTTAGTTCACACTTTCATCTAGGTCTGGTGAAAAGATCCCGTTGACATGCCCACTGCTTAACCACCATTTCATAACATAGTTCATATCCTGAGCTGAATTTGGGGAAATATCAGGTTCACAGGCCCTCTCTCACGAGCTATAACAGGAGGAGTTTGGCATTTTCCTCCTCTTTGCCACCATACATTGAAAAAACATTAAGCACCTCGGAATGTAGCTGGGGATATGGGCCATGGTACGATGTATTGAAATGAGAATTGTTTCAGCATATATTTCATGCCATCAAATAGGTCTGGTGAAAATATAACATTGACACACCTCCTCTCCCATGAGTTATGCAAGAAGGTGCTTAGCGTCTATTCTCCTATTCTCTCCCATACGTACGTACATTGAATAATATTAAGCACCTCCGAATGTAGTTAAGTATATGGGCCGCGTACTGAGATGGGGATTGATTGTTTCAGAATTTAGTTCATGTCATCAACTAGATGACAGTGGTGAAATATCAGATTGACACGCCCCCTCTCCCATGAGTTATGAAAGGTGCTTAGCACCTATTCTTCTATTCTCTCCCATACATTGAAAACACTAATATAATTCAGCAACACTGAATGTAGCTAGGGATATGGGCCATATATTGAAATGGGAATTGTTTCAGCATTTACTTCATGCCATCACCTATATAGGTCTGATAAAATATCAGATTGACACACACCCACTTTCATGAGTTATGCAAAGAGGTGCTTAACATTCTATTCTCCTATCCTCTCCTATACAATGGCAAAATATTAAGCACATCTGAATGTAGCTGCAGTTACGGGCCATGTATTGAAATGGGAATTGTTTTGGCATGCTTCATGCCATCAACCATGCCAGGTGTGGTGAAATTATCTTAGTTGATATGACTCCTCTCCCATGAGTTGTGATAGAAGGTGCTTAGCATGTATTCTCCTATTTTCTCACATATGTACATTGAAAAATACATTAAGCACCTCCAAGTGTAACTGGGATATGGGCCATGCTTCGAAATGGAAATTGTTTCAGCACTTATTTCATACCAACAACTACGTCTGGTAAAAATATCATGTTGACACACCTTCTTTCCAATGAGTTATGAAAGAAGGTGTTTAGCATCTATTCTCCTATTCTCTCCCATACATATGATGCATCATAATTATTAAAATAATATAATTATGATGAGCATATGCACACATGCTGCCTACAGCCACACACGGATACCAAAACAAATAAAATTGAAATGCTCATCATCTAGCATAGTCTATTACATAGCAAAACTCCTTAATCCTCTTTAGTTTAACGTGATGACCTCCCTTTCTTGTTGGAGCACCAATAGAGACCACTTCTACTCTGCTGCGTCTGGTCCTTGGGCTCAATGACCCATGAACTCCATCAGAACACTCTCCATCTTCCTCCACTTGCCCCTTATTCTTCTTGGTTGCAGAGAGAACAACATCTAAGTCAATTACGTCACCTTCTCTTATCTGTGCATAGGTGTGGATAATATAAACAACTCAGTATAATAGTGGTGCAAAATGGGATAACTTGTAACACAGGGGTAGCTTGGAACACAGGGGTAGCTTGGAGCACTGGGGTAACTTGGAACACAGGGGTAACTTGGAACACAGGGGTAACTTGGAACACAGGGGTAACTTGGAACACCGGGGTAACTTGGAACACTGAGGTATTTTGGAACAGAAGGTTAACTAGGAACAGAGGGGTAACTTGGAACACTGGAGTAACTTGAAACACTGGGGTAACTTGGAACACTGGGGTAACTTAGAACACTGGGGTAACTACGAACAGTGGGGTAACTACGAACAGTGGGGTAACTACAAACAGTGGGGTAACTACAAACAGTGGGGTAACTACAAACACTGGGGTAACTACAAACACTGGGGTAACTACAAACACTGGGGGAGCTACGAACACTGGTAGAGTTCTGGAGGCCATCAATACCAGATCACTCCTGGTTTTCAAGTCACTCCTCCCCTATTATATTATTTTACAGATGACCAATCAATAATTGTATACCTGAGGGTCAAGAGGGATACAAGTGAGAATCCAATACACACAATATCACAGACTACAGACTAGGCATGATATTGTTAGTGATCGGCCATGTATGATATCAAGTAATAGAGGAGGGTGGGCAAACTGGGAACACTGGAACACACGGGTAACTTGGAATTGATGACCTTGAGCCCAATACAGACAGAGTAAGGTAACAGTATCCTGCCAAGAGGGAGACATGCAAGTGATGTGAATGCAAACAGAAGCTGATTGAGAACAAGTACACACACAGAAAGGGATACCTTCTCGCTCTTCTTTTTGACTACTTTGTTATTGATCAGTAAATGTCCTTCCAAGAAGGACTCCCAAACCTTGCTGATGATGGAAAAAGAGAAAAATGTTTTAAATATTTTAGATATATAGCGCAGTAACCCTGTTGGGGACTCACAGCTTGGATAAGGCATGCATACTGAACTAATAATATTAATAAAATGATTAATAGAATAGGATAAAATACAGGATTTTCATATACTGGTATTCATCTCAACATTAATTATGTGACATATGAAAAGATAAAGATAATACATACTGAACTAATACACATTTAAGACTATATTATGTATTCGCTATCCTCTCTGACTATTCAGACACGTCATAGACCCAATCTACCACTATTTTGCTATAGGTAGAGTACCTCCTCGAAACACTCAATCCAGCTGATGTCACTGTGTCTATCCTCAAAGAAGAAACAGCTCGCTCGATAATCTTCCATCCGATTGAAGGTTTCTCTAGATCTTCTAAAGGCTGGTCTTGACGAACAGCACTCTTATTGATATCCGATTTACAACGAATTGGACTGTGCAAAGGACAAAATGCTCTTTCCAGTATTTTCACATGTTTGTAAAGGCCTTTAGCTGAACAGGACATCACTGCTTCTCCAGTAAGAAATTGGCGGCCATGTTTGTCAGCTGTTAGCGAAAATGGCGCGAGTACGCTGTTACTACCCGCCGCACTGGGCATGCTGTATGTTGTTCTGTTGGCCAAAAGCGAAACGAAGACGCTACAGTTTGTCCTGTAGCCTCTGGAGGTGCACAGAGGACAGAATTTTTAATAAAAGGAACCTTAAAAATGTCTATCATTCAGAAAAGGTTGGAGCGCTTGAAGGTAGCCTGCTGTCAGTGGCTTTTCTTCAAGCGACAGGTTGACGTCTTGGAGGCCCAGTGCGAACAGTATGTTAAGTCTGGACAGGTGAAATAAACGTACCTCCGTTTTCTGTGACTAATTTTCTCGAGGTCATCCCTGTGGTTGTCAGGGGCGGAGGGCGGTATGCCGTCGCGGGTCACCCTTACGTACATAAGCAGTAGTAATAGAACGGTTAGCTGCACCGTAATTACTCTATTCTACGGTTACATATTATAGAGTATCTATGATTCAATTACATTCCAGTTGAGCTGCAATAGAAGGAGGCTTAATATATATTCAGTACTATTGGGCTATGTAGACATTGAGTACGTATGCTTGTATTTCGTGTGACTGGATAAAAACTAATTTCGGTGTCTTTGGTTCACATACAGAATACCGACATGCATCACACCATATGTGTTTTATACTTATATGAGTGTGTAATATCTGTGGTGTGTGTGTGTGTGTGTGTGTGTGTGTGTGTGTGTGTGTGTGTGTGTGTGTGTGTGTGTGCGTGCGTGTGTGTGTGCATGCGTGCGTGTGTTTATACGATTGATATATATATATCCATATCTTATCTTCACTCGTTGAATGTGTCCCACCAGTACAGAACATGCTGTACAACCATAGGTACATACTTAACCACCCATAGATATGTACGTATGTATGTATGTAAATCACAACCATAGATATACTCAAACAACATGGCATAACGTATACATTCTCTTGTCCCATCTATTGCAGACAAGTGCTGTATTTCGATTCACTCTGTGTGTGGACCCTTGTGAGCTGTGTGAACATAACAGTATGTGCTGGAGGACAGGGTCGTCACAAGTGACAGATGTTTTGATTTGCTGTCTTGAATTGATTCTCCACAGGTCAACTTGGGAACTGTTTGCTGCATGACCCTCCAGCTGCCTGGCAACTCTTTCAAGAGGTTGTGTGTGTGTGTGCGTGTGTATGTGTGTGTGTGTGTGTATGTGTGTGTGTGTGTGTGTGTGTGTGTGTGTATGTGTATGTGTGTGTGTGTGTGTGTGTGTGTGTGTGTGTGTGTGTGTGTGTGTGTGTGTGTGTGTGTGTGTGATGTGTGTAGATGTGTACGTAGGTGTGTGTGTGTGATGTGTGTGTGATGTACGTATGTGTGTGTGTGTGTGTGTGTGTGTGTGTGTGTGTGTGTGTGTGTGTGTGTGTGTGTGTGTGTGTACGTAGGTGTGTGTAGGTGTGAGTACTCATAAGTATTGATGTATATGTGGGTGTGCATGTGAGTGTGTATACATGTTGTTGATTGGAATACGTGTATTGATACTTACTTACATATGTATGTACACACACACAGGTGTCATTCACTATTATTCAAACAGCTGAGTGGCTGCCCCTGTTGCGAAATCCATCTCAAATGTTACTCATCCTAAGGCTCACCAACATCCCCAGCTTACCAGGGTGAGTGTGACCTTTGTACTGCATGCAGTGCATGTAATCATCTTATGACAAACTTCTTCCTGCAATAAGAGGTTTGATATACGTACATGAGAAAGGAGTGAGCTCTACGATTTGCTACAGTACTGCATAGGAAAGTGTCTTGATATGTAGCTATTTTTTCTTACAGTATAAATTTTGGATTAACCTGGAATATTTGGCTTGATAGAAGAGGGTTCGACTGCATTCATTTATAGGTTACTTCACCACTTCATTCATATTGTAACTTATATAAAAGTTTTGATTATTGATAATAACAATGAACTGCATTCACTCACACACAATACGGTAAACTCCACAGCATGTTCCAGTACTGACCAATGTACATAAGGTATTGTCATGTGCCGGGCTAGATCTTGTCTGTCAGTGTTGGCCATTATTGCTTATCTGGTCCTGCCCAAAGATCCCGATCGTCACTCTGTCTAAGGCCTAGGCTATACTCCTTAACCAGAGTGGGAGGAACAGTAAATCCTGGATCCACTCAGGTTCTCAGCACAGGCTCAACCAGAGCTGTATTCAGACTCCCTTTGCCAAGAGCTCACATACACTCGTGTGTGTGTGTGTCTATATATTGTTACTTATGTGTAATGTAGCAATGTACAATTGACAATCACACATGTTGCAATTGCAGCTACACTTGCACCAGTAACACAGAAGTACTGAAGTCGTCGGACCCACCCCGGTTTGTATCCATAAGTGGAGTTGTCTGCTCGGTGAGCCAGCTCATGAACTACAGTCAGAGCACAGTGTTCAGGTGCAGGACTGAGGGGTGTGCTGTGGGTGGGGGCAGGACCGATGACAGTCCCGAGGGTTGTATTCGAGTACACGCTGTGGGGAGGAAGGAGGCAGAGCTGACCAGGTGGAAACCGACGTGCTCCAGATGTGGAGAATACCAGGTTGAAGACATTTCGTGTAGGACGCTGTCAGGTGTGTGAGAGGGTAGGGTACATGAAAATGTGCATAGCCCATGTATAGAGTGTCTGCATGCCTTCATATATAAGAACATACATATGTATATGTGTATGTGTATTCATATGCATATTATGTCATATATATGATATTATGGGTTCATATACATACATTCGTGCATATACTATAATAGTGTGGAATATTATATCATGTATGTAAACTATATGTATATTGCAGAAAAGCGTATTGTCCGTCTCGCCCCTGTGGGTTCCATGTCCATGACCAGAGTCCAGCTGTCAGGGGAGGAGGGTTACTGGTACTCCGCCCTCAACATTGTGCTGAGAGGTTTGGCATTCTAACTCCACATGCACATGCATGCATGTAAATCTTTGCATACATACATACATACTATGTATATTGGCTATCTCGGTAATAGGACCACCTCAGTAATGTGGCTCCTTTAGTAATAGGACCACCTCGGTAATGTGGCTCCTTCAGTAATAGGACCACCTTGGTAATGTGGCTACCTCAGTATTAGGACCACCTCAGTAATGTGACTCCTTCAATAATAGGACCACCTCGGTAATGTGACTCCTTCAATAATAGGTTCACCTTGGTAATGTGACTCCTTCAGTAACAGGACCACCTCGGTAATGTGACTCCTTCAGTAACAGGATCACCTCGGTAATGTGACTCCTTCAGTAATAGGACCACCTCAGTAATGTGACTCCTTCAGTAATAGGACCACCTCAGTAATGTGACTCCTTCAGTAATAGGACCACCTCGGTAATGTGGCTCCTTCAGTAATAGGACCACCTCAGTAATGTGGCTACCTCAGTATTCACAGTCCCTGGTGTATACGTACCTCATTATTGAGACCACTTTGACAGCTCCTACAAGTGATCATCAACTGTATCACTCTGCCATACTTACATACGTATGTATGTACTGATGTACTGTTTGGTATTTTCCATACTGTGTACGTATACTGTCACTAACAGCTGCATGTACCTTGCACACAGATGACTTGTGTCACAATGTTGTGATGGGTGCAGAGTACACTGTGATAGGGATTGCTGTGGCTCATGATGTGGAACTACCCACAGCACCTGGAGGTAGTGCCACCATACCGGTACATTTGGAGGTATGTTTTGTGTGTGTGTGTGTGTGTGTGTGTGTGTGTGGGTGGGTGTGTTAGGTGTGTGGGTGTGCACATGTGTGTTGTGAGTGTTGTGTGTTTGCGTGTGTGTGTGCACGTGTGCGTGTGCGTGCGCATGTGTGTTGTGAGTGTTGTGTGCATGTGCGTGTGTGTGTGTGTGTGTGTGTGTGTGTGTGTGTGTGTGTATGTGTGTATGTGTGTGTGTGTGTGTGTGTGTGTGTGTGTGTGTGTGTGTGTGTGTGTGTGTGTGTGTGTATGTGTGTGTGTGTGTGTGTGTTTGTGTGTGTGTGTGTGTGTGTGCATGTGCGTGTGTCAGGTCCTGCTCAGATATACTAAGGCACAGCACTCCACTATCCCTTTGAAATGGATCACTACAGCTTCATTTGATAGCTAGCCTCTATATTATTAGAGTACGTAAATGCTACAGTATAACATAGTCAACCAGTTATTCAACAATTATACAAGTAGATTGAATAGATATCCTGATGTGTGCATGTAAGTGTGAGCATGTACACACATTCACATGTGTGTGCATATGTATACATGCCATGTTGTACATAAGTGTGTACGTATGTACATATACATAATACGTACATGCGTCTGTACTTCTTATACGTACATAGATACATATGTACAGTGAATACTTGTAAATCTGCTGAAATGCTTTTTTTTAAAATATGGTGAATTATTGAGTTTGGTGGATCAACTGGATATTCTTTAGTACTCATACATTATGTTGGTACTGGGAAATTGTAGCTGATTAAATGATTTGGAGGATTAATGAGAATTTATGTTACGCGCACATGCATTAATGGCAAGAAGTATGTACTTTAGCTGCTACTTTGTGTACACCATGGAGGTTATGTTGTGAGTACACTTACATGTACAGTCCAACTTGCTTAGTAAGTATTTTGAAGGGCCCACCGAATCTGTACTTCTTATCAGAGGTACTTACTATCAGTACTGGTGTACATAGTGTACATGAGCTAGGGACTGAGTGAAGTGTACTCACTAACAAGGAGTATGTACTAACCCAGGTACTTACTAAGCAAGTTGCACTGTACATATGTACCATTTGCTATTCCTCCCTGCGACAGGCAAACAACTTCGTCCTTTCACAGTCCGCAAGTCTGTCTATTCCTCTCGAACCCCAGTCATTGCCACAGAAATTATTGGACGTTTACAAGGGTTGAGTCTGGTGTTTGTGCATTTGTTCATGCATTTACATGCATACGTACATACGTACATAACTACATGCATACATATATATATATGCATGTAAATACAGGCAGACCACAATACTTACTTCATATGTACGTACGTATGTGCACACAGTGAATTCTCATCAATCCAGCACAATACGTACATGGAAGAGAAAAATAATGTGGCATATTAATGAATTTGGAGGATTATCTAAGTCACTTTCATATATGCAAATGAATTTGTACACAGAAGTGATGGTGGAAGATAAAGCAGTAGCAGATAAATGAGAACTCACTGTACATAGGCCACACATGTACATACTGTACATAGAGTACATACATAGTAATCTGTGAGTTCTTACACAATTTCCACATTGTCATGTATACAGACTGTATATACCGCACATGTGTATGGAGTCTGTTCTCCCCCTCTCTAGCCTGTAGCTATTCTCCGTGGACCTTTACAGCATCAATGGCATATACCTTTGCCGGTGGGTTATGCAGTAATTCTGTTCTCTGTACAAACGACGTACTCATCAGTACACTCACTGTAGTATGTAAGTATGTTTATTATGAATATATACTAGTGCTACATGGGAATCCGCTGTAATTTTAAATCAATTATCAGTGCATAGTTACCAAATGATTAATCCACTAAACGCTGGAAGTAATTAAGTGGGTGTAACTGTAAACTATTTCCACACCAGTACGTAGACTGAGTAGTTATCCAATAGATGTGATGTTGAGCCTTTAGAATCCTTTTCACATTTCAGGTACTGCTGAAGTACAAAATTGAATCAAAAGAGTGAGGTTCTGGGTAATAAGGTGGGACTGGCTTCCTGTTCTACTCACTTAATTACTTCCTGTTATCAATCAATTTGCTTGCGCTGTTAACGATACAGTGGGGCCTCTATATAAAGGACAAATTGGGACCAGGTAATGTGTCCACTGTAGAGAGGTTGTCCACTCTTCAGAGGTAAAAAATGTATTAGCACTATAGGAAAGTCTACTTTTGGTTCCTCATAGTGTCCTTTGTAGGGAGGTAATTCATATGGTGTCCTTTATTGGAAGCATCCTTTAATAGAGGTTCCACTGTAATCACATTTGGAGTAAAAGTGACTGATTGATGGATCAATCAATTTATTGTCCCAGCACCAGTATGTATGCATATATAACATATGGTACTCTTTACTCAAAGTACATACAATATGTACTGTATGTACATGATACATGTGTATTCTGTACAGTACTTGGTGATACATGTGCATACGTATGTGTATAATGTTGTGTATATAAACACTCTGCCATTGCTCTTTGTATACTAGTACTACGTAGGTAGCTTGCTTGGTGGTACAATACATTGACTTATGTACAATGCTGGTTTGATGATCCTTCCTTCCACAGCTGAGGTGGCTCCACCCGGTCTGTATCATAGACTGAAGCTGTCCATATTGCTCAGTCTGGTCACGTGTGAATCCTCGGGTTCAAGTGTAGGAAGGTAAGTATGCATGTACGTACATGATTAATTGATTAATCAATCGATTTTCATTTGAAATCAGATTAGTAGTGTAAGCAAATTAATCACAGGAATTACTTGAAGGAGTATGTAAACCTTAAATGTCACCCCTCCATATTACAAACAGCCCTCACTTGATATGTCTAATTTTGTACTTGAAGAGTATCTGCAAATTACAGAAAGACTAAAGATTCTACATTGGGTAACTACTTGGCCTAATAGAGTGGGAGTGATTGCTGGTTGCGCTCACTTGATTAATACCAGTGATAAATTGATCAATCAATTGGTTACTACATATGCACTGATATTCGATTTTAAAATTACAACCGATTCCCAGCTCTAGTGTGATACATACGTATGTTAGTACTGTGTGTATTGGTGTTTGTCTTGCTGCTACAGACATCCTGTGCATCTCCTTGCTATTGACAACGACACACAAATGCTCACAAATCTCTTTGCCTACTCTGGCACACTGGCTCCCAGAGCAGTTGTACACAACAGTGGTGGGGACCTCCTAGGCAGTGTGAGGAAGGAAGGAGACCTGTTTCATGTGGATGGTACAGTATGTGTGTGTGTATTATGTGTTCACATGCACATTACGTATATACGTACGTATATTCAGTCCGTATACTGTGTATTTGTGTTGTGTATATGTATG
>OZ026552.1:3829047-3831547 GCA_964020155.1 Chondrilla cf. caribensis | reverse complement strand
GTAATTCGGTTATGATGGTAGACAGAGTGAACAAACAAAGCTGATATTGAAGATGGTGAAACTACGTACATACGTACTCATGGTAGAATATAACAAGTAATTCGAGTTCAAAAACTCGTGGGGCTGCCGCCCCCCGCACTCGAATTACTTGGGCGTCTTTATTAGGTTCAGAAGAACCTTCGCTGAAGTTATTACGTTCGGGGAAGCTTCAGCGCACGAATTCTAGCCCAATTTCTAATTGTCGGCGTTCGAAATCGGCCATCTTTATTTCGCGCAATATAAATTATAATATAAATTCATTGTTGCTATTACACGTAGGAACACATATTATATATATATATATATTATATATATATCGAGCGTTACATACCGGAAGTCGAAATGAAAACAATATAGGGGCTGCCTGCGGCAGCCCCTAAAAATGTATATGTGCGTACATGTGAGGACACACCTGGCCACACCCACATATACACACGACCACATGCACCACACACTCTGACACCTCCTCCCCACACACGCACATGGGATGTATCAGTACTTACCATAAATACATCAAATTCATCTAGTATTCTGAAGGGACATTGAGCAACACTCCATAGTGCTTTCAAGAAACAGATAGTAGTGTAGGACCTCTCCCCACCCGAGAGCGAACGTGTGTTGGTTGAACTTTGTGATGAGTGACTAATCTTCACCTACATATGTATGTAGAAACACACAGTATGTGTGTGAACAGTGTGCACAAACAGGAGTGAAATCAGTAAGAACATATATGTATGTATGTACGTACATACACACAGTATATTGTATAACTTGGGTAATCCAGCACTCGTTGCAGCATACGAGATTTGAAAAGGTGCATAGAATAGAGGTTCTATATTAGAGATAAAAAGGTTCATAGATTCTTAGAGGTCTTACGTACCATCATCTCAATAACCCGGTCTACATTGTCGACCCGGAGCTTCCCTGTGAAGCCTCTTGCCTCCAGTTCCTTCTTGAACACTTGACTGACCCGGAACCCAATCACATCCTTCAGCACTACAAGTTTACTTCTTCTACTTTTAGCAGACTGGTGCAACAGCTACAGAGAACATGTATGTAAGTACATGTACATACACACATAAGCAGTTTCCATCCAGAATACAAAATACAGTCCTCTTTGATGAAACAATCTATCCCAATTGTAACTTGCATGTACGGTATTGTATGACAGACAAAATACACCACCTTTGTGAAATCTTTGGACTTGCTAATCTGCTGTTGGAGCTGTTTGTACCACTTTATCCTCTCATCATACTTCTTCTTCAATTCAGTGACATTGGGAAGACTGTGGGGTGGTAGAAGGAGAAGAGTAGACATACAGAAATGTAGTTGAGACTGTGTTTGTTGAAATTTGAAAAATACTATTCAGTGATTAAGACACAGGCATGAGGACAGTATGACATAAAAACTACCCAAGGCTGAGTGATTTTATATGTCCTACTGCCTGAGTGACCATGTCTACACTAGTATAGCATCCGCCAATATCAAAATCATCAAGAAATGCTTAAAATAAATGCCTGAAAGCATTATACAATGAAAGAGATTTTATACGTACATACAATATAGAATTGCTGCATAATAGTACAATTTCTATAGCAATGGATGCTATATGCATGTGTGTACGTATGGATATGTATGTATGTACTTATAATTGGACCTCAAAATCTTCTGTGTTCAACTACACTTGGACCACCCTTTCCACAATCTAATCCATTTTTTTACACTTTTTCAAGTGCAAGTCTGGGAAGCCAACCACCCCACCTGGAGCCTCTAAACCATGCCACCTAATTAACCACTGCACCATCATGACGTATCTTCTTATACTTACACGAAGTGTACATTTGAGAAAAAAGGGGGTAAGGCTCTTACTAGTGGTCAAATACACCACAGAGACTGGACAGACGACAATGAGCTGCAGTAGGTATCAATTGAAGTGTACCATGTACATATGTATAGGTATTAACCATTTAACCAGGTGTATGCATGTAGGTACGTATATACGTATGTACACAAGTACATACTTACGTATGTACTCAACTGGGGTGCATACTAAGCTAGTGGCATGCTCTACACATCAACATTGTGACCATTCACATGCGTACTTTTCTCTCTCCTTCTCAATCACATCTTGAGTGGCTCTGATTTCCCTCTCAATCTCTTCAGGAGATCTTGAAGTAGTGATCTCCACCCCATTGTTCACACGAAGAACTTCATCTCTGGTTCCCTG
Organism: Chondrilla cf. caribensis; assembly: GCA_964020155.1. Classification (NCBI taxonomy): domain Eukaryota; kingdom Metazoa; phylum Porifera; class Demospongiae; order Chondrillida; family Chondrillidae; genus Chondrilla; species Chondrilla cf. caribensis. The sequence continues at coordinate 3,829,281 of OZ026552.1, read as the reverse complement.
TGCAAGAGTTTTATTGTAATTTTAATGTACAGAGACAATATATCACAAATTAATACATCATTGCAAAAATACAATAATAATACAGGGTTTTACTATTATTGCACAGGACTGTTAGTCATACAACCACCCCACCATACCACACCTAGTTATAATATAGAATACATTATTATGACATACATACAGGGTTTTACTATTATTGCACAGGCCTGTTAGTCATACAACCACCCCTAGTTG
>OZ026552.1:3776547-3824047 GCA_964020155.1 Chondrilla cf. caribensis | reverse complement strand
ACAATACACCACTCTCCCTGTACCTCACAGTACACCACTCTCCCTGTACCTCACAGTACACCACTCTTCCTGTACCTCACAGTACACCACTCTCCCTGCACCTCACAATACACCACTCTCCCTGTATCTCACAGTACACCACTCTCCCTTTACCTCACAGTACACCACTCTCCCTGTACCTCACAGTACACCACTCTCCCTGTACCTCACAGTACACCACTCTCCCTGTACCTCACAATACACCACTCTCCCTGCACCTCACGATGACACATAGTCCTCTTCATGCCTTACAATTATTTCTCTGTGTTTCTTCTCTTTCGACCTTCTCTCATTTAGAACACTCAATTTCTGTTCTTCCATTTCTTCAATGCTCTCTCTCAAAGACCCAATGGACACAAACAGTTTCTGCTTCTCACTTTCAACTTTACTTATCTGTCCCTGTGTGTATTCACAAGTACACAAATATGTACACATGTACATATGTACTTATGAATCAATGAGTGTACATACAACAGTATATACATTAGTACATGTATGTACATACGTACGTACTTATGTATATTTACAGTATGTAGGTACATAGTTGCATTACTGTGCACATTTATGTATACACATACACTTGTATGTATGTGTACGTATGTAAGTACATACATACATACATATGTTTTCTGAATCAGGGGGTCACTCTACAACATGTATACAATGAATATACGTAAGTGTATACATGTATGTACGTACTGTGTGATATCACATTACATGATACGTATGTACGTAAGTACCTACGTATGCACAGATATACATATTTGTGTGCTGTTGTCTACCTGACAAGCATCAACTCTTTGCATGAGTCTCGATTTTTTGTCGCATTCTGCTTCCAATTCCAGTTTTTGCCTCTGTATTCTCTGAATAGGACACAGAATATAATATACGTACATAAATCAGCAATATGTTCATGATACAGAAGAACTATTACATATTGTTACACTGTACATATGCACATACGTATGTATTAAATACACGGTACCAAAAGATTCCATATTGTCTTGAATATGTACATATATGTATCCGGCCGTGGTTACCGTAAATGTTAAAGTGCCTTTCCAATGAATCAATTCAAGTCAAAACCAGTATCACGTATTAGTGTGTACAAGTGCTGAGGTGCTTGCATAACAGATTTGAGTGAACCTCATATAGAGTTGGTGATGGTGGCTTCTGTCTCAATTCTCCCAAACCACATCCACTCCATGTTTATCTTCCCAAGACCAGTCCACTTTATTCCATATGACCCGTCCACTCACCGTCTCTCACTTCCTCCACAACATATCCACATACTGTGTCTCTCTCCAAGACGCACCCACTTACCAACTTTCTCTCTCCAAGACACACCCACTTACCTACTTTCTCCAAGACACACCCACTCACCGACTTTCCCTCTCAAAGACACACCCATTTACTGTCACCCTCTCCAAGACACACCCACTTATAGTCTATATAACTCTCTAAGTCACATCCACTTACTGTCTAGCTCTCCAAAACACACCTACTCACCGTGTTCATTTCTCCAAGACACGCCCACTTCAGTTCTAGCCTCAACTTTGCAAGACGTGTCTCCTCGTCATCACAGGACTCTGCTAACTCAATCCGTTTCTCCATTTCTCGGACGGGTTTAACAAGACCAGTACACTCCTGCAGTTGAGAATAAAATTATCCCAATTAACAAGTTAGTGTGTATGTGCGTACATACATATGTATTTGTATGATACGTACGTACATATGTGCAGTGAATCGATATAATATTGTGCATGTAAGCTACAAACATACATACGTATGTACATAATATGAATGTATGTTAGCATGTCTGCATGTACTGACAGTAAATCAACACACACACATATTTCACGAGTCACGATACATACGTACGTATGTACATATGTTAAACAATATTGGCAGGAAGTACGTATTAGTACGTATGTATGTACGTATGAGTCTTTGATAAACAGCACAGATTTGGTGTGACCATCTGGACATGTACCTACTGTACATACATGCATAGTAGACAACTTGGACTACATGCATGCAAGTATGTACGTATAGCACATGATATTATTAAGCAAGTGGGACTACGTACATGTGTCAGTTGTACCCCGCCTTTGCTGGGTACATAGCGGAAATACTTGAGTGTCAGGAAGCGATAACCTCGGGCGAAGGTTATTGCTTCCTGACATTCAAGTATATCCACCATGTACCCAGTAAAGGTGGGGTATAAAAAATATGTATCCCTTCAAAACAATTGAAAGCACATTGGCATTATGAATGCAGACAAGAATTTCCTTTAAAGAAAGATATCTCTTTAGGAGCTGAAAACTGCGACAGGAAAACCTTTAATCAGAGGCAAGTTAACAATAACCGATTACCCATCGACTCTCTAATACCTAGCAAAAAAGAGGTGTGGGGATAATGATAATAGTGATCGTTTCTCTGAGCTTACCGACTGAGAAGAGTGGACAAACCCTTATGTGCCCAAGATGTTGCCAAGAGAACCAATGGGCTGAGTAACTACGTATTATCCAGCCTAGCCTGAAGCACAAAGTCTTCAACCTGAATGACCGATCACTTTATGTTAAAATTGTTCTCAATTTCGCTCCCCTTCTGAAAACATGACAGTTTTGTGCGCTGAGTTTTTTCCTTCAACTGAATTGGTTTGGTCCTTAGCGTTTGTGACGGTGTACGTATATCAATATTTGCTGGTGCATTGATTGTGACAAGTGCGACAATAATTGATAACTTCCCTTCAATTAATTAAGAAAACAGGGTATATCAGTAATGAGGTCAGAAATATACCCCAGTATATCGGGTATATACCGTAGTCGGTGCTTTTGAAGTTAAGTGACAATATCACCAATCGGGATACATAATTATATGGATATACACACATACATACGTATGTACGTACATACAGTCTGACAATGTTGTAGTGTTGATTTTGTCACTCACAGCATCTTTACGATCCAGCAACTTTTTACATCTTTCATTTAATTCTGCTATCTTTTCGAGGTTCTTCTCAGCATCCTCAAACAGAGTTGCTCTAGCAAAAATCTGCACCAAAGAATCCATACACTCACATCGTATATGCACATACGTATGTACCGTACATGTAGATAAAGTGTACTCGTATCCTATACATACAACAATAGTTATATCCTGAAGTGGTGAATGATAGACAATTTATACTGCAAATATGTGCATAGCTCAATACAACATACCGTATAGCCGGAAAGTTCGGTAAAGGGTATTCGTGAAAGTTTTATTCATGAACACCCAATGACGTAATCATCTGACAATCAATTAACGCTTTGGGCGTTTAAAACGCGAAACTTTTTGTCGTGAAATTCGCGAAAGTTTTCTCCCCACGAAACTTTCCGTCCGTACGGTATTATGTAATAGGAATGTGTTTACTAATTTCCTGGCTTGTTCTCATGCAATTAATCCTAACAATGAAACCTGTCTGGTGACCTGTGCTGTATCACTGACCTGTGCTACATGGCTTATGTATGCACAGTTTTTCCTGTAATCTGACCCTCAACCAGGATACAAGTACATACGTATGTAAACATCCGATAGAGTAGACTCACATTACGTACATATGTATGTACGTACGTACATACGTACCTACACGTAGGGTATACTCACTTCATAATACTTCGCCATACTCTTCTTTGGGTCTTGTTGGTGGAAGTACTCTCTACTCATGTCTTGAGACAACACTGATATCGGGTTATTGACCTACATACGTAGATACATAAGTACACATACAGTACATAGAATGTTCATGTACAATCATACAGACATACATATACACTACTTCACATTGAATACACACACACGCACGCATGCACCAACATACACATGCAAACATGCACGCATGAACATGCATGCACACACACACACACACACACACACACACACACACACACACACACAAACACACACACACACACACACACACAAACACACACACACACACACACACACACACACACACACACACACACACACAAGATTGTAGTGTCAGCTGTCAACTCCACATAGTTGCATGCAGTAAGTACACTCTATTATAAAAGAGCTGCTCTCAAGTGTACTTTTTGGATAACTAGAGTCAGATTACACATGACACATAAGTACGTACGTAAGTATGTACAAACCTGTATGTTAAAAAATTCCACAATGTTCATCAGTTCTTCCCTCTTGGTTGAGAGTGTACGACCATTACTGTTCTTCACCTGGTACGTACTCTGTCCATCGGAAGTGATCCTCCTGGTCACCTGTATGGTGTCCCCGTAGGCATCATATTTGTAGGCTATTTCGTGATGTGCCAAAGCTGAGACTTCATTGCAGAGCCAAATGGTAACTTCCGCAAAGTTACATCCATGTTGTATGAAGCCTTTTACCGAGGAAGCGCGATCAGTAGCTTTAGCACGTCCTCCCAAAGCAACAACGATCCCATTCACTATAGCACTCTTGCCACCTTTATCAGGTATACAAGCATGAAAATTACAGTATTTGCACTGTACATATTCATACATATAGACACATACCTACATGTATGTACATATGTATTGTATATCAAGCATCCCTCCAGGATTTTATGAAGGGGTATTGCTACACATTAGGCAACAATTGCTTAATAGGAAGTTGTAGTTGAGCAATCCGGCATTTTATACGTGGTGTCACACCAAAAATGGCAGATTTTGGTCAGCAGAGCAATCTACACAAGGACATATTAAAATGTTCCACGGAAGACCAAGTTATGGTGCTGGGAGGATTAATTGATGAATTGATCAATTTTAATGTCAAATCCGATATTCAATAGTAGTGCCAGCAACTTAATCACAGAAAATAATTGAATGAAACAGAAAACCACACTATCATTCACTAGATAGGTTTGACCTAGAGAAGGATACGCCCTTTTATGTACAGTATATACGTACGTACGTACATGTATAAAAGTACGTACATACATACATATGCCTTTGTCACATCTAAACAGCCAATACAAAGTACTCCCATGGTGCAGACACTGCACCCTTGGATGGATTCACTCACTTCCATTACTTCCGTGGATGAAGTTCACATTGGGGCAGAACTCCACTTCGAATCTGCTGTGACACATGAAATTTATCAACAGCAGCTTCTTAATTGTTCCCAATTTTGTATCCTACATCATAGCAAAATGTATGCGAGTACGTACATATATACATACACATGTACACGCATACACACATGCACAGAGAGAAAAAGAGGGAGTACTGTGTATGTATACATGTACGTATATACTTGCACACTCCCAAACTTGGAACTGTCACGACCATTTACACTGTACACCCGAGTACTTAATAGTCACTCCAGCACTCCAATCATGTTATACTAAGAACTGTTTCGTGAGAATAATTATCACACACGAACCCATTCAAGTGTGGTACACCTGAAGTCTGCCAAGCACATGCTAACACCTTGGGCAGCAGGACCCTCAGTCAGACCAATGGTTATGGATGGATAATTGATGCTTACATGTAACTAACACTGAATATTCTAACTTGAAGGGCAGTAGTCTATAATAATGACATGATGATTCAAATGTATGTAATTTGGGAAATATTTGATCTTGCGGTAACTGTGGTTGCAGTTAATACTATACTATAATGAAACCAACAATAGTGATGACGTGACCTCATTCAACAGCTGATTATCACTTGAAAAATTTGGTTGATGTGGATTTGATAACCTTTATTACAAAATTAACAGATTAATGTCCTCACAGCGCACCTGATCTCCTCTGGCAAGAGACTGTGGAGTATCTTCCTCGACCATAAGGCTCACTTCTTCCTCCAACTCCTCCATGGCGTTCACGGAGCCCCCTTCCGAAGACTCATCTTCCCCTTCTCCTCGAGTACTCGAAGAAGAAATACTTGCCTTAATAGGCCTTCCTTTCTTTGCATTCTTAGGTAGTGAAGATATTAACGAGTTCGCGCGCTTCCTAACGATGTCGTTATCTACTCTTTCCGTAGCCTTTGATGAATTTTCCAAGCCGATGGACTGGAGGTACTCCACGAGGGGCCGTCCTTGAAATCTAATACTAGTCTTCCACCTTTTGGCCTTATCTTTTCCACAGTACACTTCGAAATTTCGAGGTGTGTACAATACTCCTTCGCACTCGATACACGGTTCTCTTGCGCCTTGTACTCTGTATGTTCCTAAGTCAAACAGTCCCGTCTTCCCGCCGCAATCCACCTCTATGATGTCGTTGGGCGCCGCCATGTTCGGAATTCCCCTGCAATGTTGATGCGTCATCATTCAATGACTGTATCCATGCCGTCAGTTCTCGTATATCGTCCCTCACGTGATGCACTGTTCAGCTGTTTGTGGTAATTGCTACAATTAATATGTATGGCGTAATAAATTTATTCAATTGCATGACTCATAAATAACTAAAATACATAACTTCTTAAGAGAAAGGAAACCTGTTCATAATATTTCAATGTAGAGAAAATTTATAAGGATTTTATTTACCAAAATTTTGTTTACATTTCGCAAAAGCATGTAATGATGTGAAGAATTCTTTGTACGACAATTTCTTGTATGTTTGAAGAGTACTGTGGCGAAAATTGAAAGGAAACTCACTGGAATTGCCAATCATGACTTTGTTACCAACACATGAAGTGTGTGTGTGTGTGTGTGTGTGTGTGTGTGTGTGTGTGTGTGTGTGTGTGTGTGTACACGCATGTATGTGTGCATTCGTGTGCTGTTGTGTGTGTGCACGTGTGTTTGTGTTTACATTTAATCTAGTACGCTAGTATACTTAGCAGACTGCAAACTAATAATTTCACTTACTGGACTTCTGGAAATCTCATTTGCCATAATGGATATCCTCCAGTGGTGGACACATCTCCGAATACCACCAGCAAGTCAGGATCAAGTGGACTACCATACATATCTGACAGTATAGATTTACATTGAAGTACGTAGCAGGTCATAGATGCTTTTCACACACACACACACACACACACACACACACACACACACACACACACACACACACACACACACTACACACACGGACACACACACATACACACTACACACACACGGACACGGACACGGACATATGTATCCAATCTTTGTACAAACCTTTCCACTTCTGCTCAACCATAGCTACATTGATTTCACTATGGCTGATGGCCCCACTACCCACAGCATTGCAGAAGTACTGTGCCGTCTGTGCTAAGTGATTCTGACTGTCTTCCTGTGAACATACTTGGATGTAGTATACAGACTCCACTACAACATGAGAAATAGTAGTGTGTGATGGAGTGATAGCACAACAGTTGTACAACACCAAGAAGTATGTATATACTACAATACATCAATGTATATAGTGTTCCTCTGTGAAGTTTGCAGTTGGAAATTAGTATAGTATAATAGTTTTTCTGCCCTTTGAAATATCTATGTGTATTAGGCTCCACTAAGACGGTTTCTTGGGGTAATATGGCTGACTGCAAAAAAATCGGATTCTATTCCTCACCAATAGTATAATATACTGCCAGCAATACATTCTCTTCACGATGATTCCGATAATGAACATCTTATGTTGTACTACAACATAGTGTGAAAGCACTGCCAAGAGTGATGTTATGAAGTGGTCTGACTGTATACTAGTGTATGGTAGCACTACCAAGGGTGATGTTGTGAAGAGGTCTGACTGTATACTAGTGTATGGGAGCACTACCAAGGGTGGTGTTGTAAAGAGGTCTGACTGTATACTAGTGTATGGGAGCACTACCAAGGGTGATGTTGCAAAGAGGTCTGACTGTACCTCATTGATCTATCTAAATAAATACATTGTGTCAACTCACCTACACCATGGTCCTCTAATCGACCTGCACCACTTTTGGTCACAGAGAGAGAGGGTGCGAGTGGACCAAATACCAACTCATATTGCTCTGACACTGCTCTCTTGAAGACATCAAAGTTTTCCTTTAGTTTTCCTATCACATTCAAGTATGTTCAAGGTACAATTATGTAACTGCTAAAAAGCCAAAGTTATTCAACACAAACATTTGATTAGGAATATTTAATCAATATTTTCACAAACAATCCTCACAGTAGTACTGTAGTGTATCAAGTGACCTCTGAATTGAGGAAACCTCTCTAATAAGGGTATAAAATTAAGGTCCCAGAGTGTCCTCTTCCACTGTATACTGACACCAAGTAGGAGACTGTGTACTTGGTCATTCCACAAATGCAGAAGACACTATTCTAGCTGAGAGACCAGTTGCCAGTCCCAAAGCTCCCCCCTACAGTTCGTTGTATAGAGTATTGCAACTGACCAGCAGGTAGGATTCTTTTCAGTAGGAATCAAGTAGGATTCTTTTCAGTAAATATACTCATAAACATTAGCATACACATGCATGCAGTTATTCCTATGCTCACACGCACATACGTATGTATCCCACTAGCACATGTAATGCATTAAAAGTGATGAGGGTTGTGATTTGATACTTAATACCCTCAAAGAAGCTGCCAACCCTGTAAAATAGCCTGTATTGGTTAAGTGGGCCCATTAATATAATTCAATCAAATCATATCAAATCAAGTTGAAAGCTTGTCCACTATTTCTGGTTGGAATGCATTACGCAATATTTGAAGACAACATATGCCATAAGTAGTGCTCATACACGGCTGCATCAGTGTACATTGCATAATATTACACGACATGGGTATGTACATACCATTGCAGACATTCGTACCCATCATATAGGAACGTACGTACCTTTAGGATCGTATAGAGACACATGGTGAATCCCGAAAGCAAAACACCACACGGCTAGACGAGACAAATCCTCGTATATGAGCTCTCCGTCTTCTAAAATAGCGGCTGCATAATGCTTCGGGATCTTGTCCAAACTTTTCGAGTCGTTTCTCGCGACCTCTAACAAATTGACCTCCTTGTTTTTCCCTACCAGTTTGTCCCAGGAATACACTAAAAGTAGAAACATGTTCGAAAACAAGTGCGAGCACTTGATCTTCATCCATGTACTGAAGTGGATAGTGTATAACGTCAATCTGAGGGTCCAGTTCACGAACAGGTCCAACGATTGTGCGGGCATTTTGAAGGTCGTATTAATTGACAGGGTTTTACTCTACTAATTAATTCCACGTGGTGGACATGTGCAAATGGCGAGCTCAGCGGCCTTGAGGTTGTTTACGGGGCAGCGACGACCCTTCCAGTTCGGCACTGTGTGTCAGAGATGTAAACTCCTACTTTTGCACAATAGAGTGAGTGGAGCGTTCCGTTTGGAGGGTTCTTGATACCGATAATACAAACATGGGATGTTTATTACCTTGGCTTCCTATTAAAAGTACAAGCCATAAGTTAAAACTTGTGTAACGACTCCTATTCGCCACATTTGAAGTATTAGCATTCATTTAGCATGTGAAACATTAGCAGTGACATTCCTTTATCCCAATAATTATTTACATTTCACTTTTATGTGAATTTAGAGTTAATTAATCATGTATTATATTCAAATAATTTTCATTTCCGTTTAGTTCTTATCTCTACAGAGTTCGAGATGGTTGCATTCCCTATCGAAGCACCCACAGTCAACATCAGTGTATGCTCTTCATAAAAACCATTGTCAAGATGACCCATACCCACTACACAGAAAGCTAAAATCTGCATCTAATCCCGTCTTGCCTGTGAGGATGCAGTTCGGCCAACATTCTCATATTGACGGGAGAGAACTGGACCTCAAATTCTGGCCCATTATCAAGGAGATGGTTGGTCACATCTGGCCCAAAGAACATCCCTCGCTGAAGGCAAGAGTGGTTGCTGCAGTTGGTCTATTAGTGGGAGCAAAGGTGTGTGTGTGTGTGTGTGTGTGTGTGTGTGTGTGTGTGTGTGTGTGTGTGTGTGTGTGTGCTTGTACATTGTGTTTGTATATATACAAACGTGTGTGTAAACATGTATCTACAATTTGTACATGCATTATGTTTGCTTGGGCATGTGTACATTCAAGTATAATATACATGAATGTATACATATACACAACATATAATGTGCATATACATATAATATTATTATATTATGTAAATATTATGCACATTATAAGTTTGTATGAGAACGAGCATATACATTACATACATAATATTATGTACATTAGTATACACTAGTACATATTATTCATACTGATACAATTCTTGCTACTTTTCTTCAAATACGTATGTGTGTTCTGAGATGGTTGTGTGTGTCCTTGTTAGTGTTTTATGAGAGATCATTCTATTCCAGTATTCTCCAATGATACTTCCACATGATAACTCACTCCTCCCCAGCTGTTGAACATCCAGGTCCCTTTCTTCTTCAAATACGCCGTGGACTACCTCGGGAATCCTGTCAATTTCAATACACCCCAGGGGACAATAGTAACCATGGCAACAGCACTAATATTGGGCTGTAAGTTGTGTGTGCACGAGTGCTTGTGTGACTATTCATACATATGTATGGGTGTATGTATGTGTATAATTGTCAATATATCCCATTTGGTTGCAACTGAATGGTCAGCAAGTGGTTAATCAGGAAGCTTGTTTTCTGTATCACCTTTAAGAAGGAAATACACTGGAAATGGATCCCTTTATGGAATGCTGAGATGTTCAGTACAACGGATCCATTCCCTCTGCATCCTTCCTATCGGTGATATCACATATACATGTATATGTGTGCTAGTATTTATGTATATACATGTTCAGCTCTATGCAATGTAACTGACTTGAAGGTACACTGTTGCTCCATAGTGTATTGTACCCTGCAACACTCCATCATCACTTTACCTGATTTACCATGTGTATCAATTGCTCCAGATGGTGCTGCTAGGATTTCTGCGTCTGGATTTAATGAAATGCGAAACGCCGTATTCTCCAAAGTAGCCCAGAGCAGCATCCGCCGTGTGGCCAAGAGAACCTTTCTTCATCTGCACTCCCTCGACCTGTCATTTCACTTGTCAAGAAAAACAGGAGACCTGTTTCGAGCAGTAGACAGGGGGACAAGGTACATAGGTACATTGTTACTCTTTTACTCTAGTAAACTGGGGACAAGGTACACTGTTGCTTTAGTAGACAGGGGACAAGGTGCTCTGTTGCTCCATAGTGTATTGTACCCTACAACACTCCATCAGCTCCACTAGTACAGATCCATCATATTCGTCATATTATTATAGTGCCAAACTTCGCACTTTTCACGAATGAGATCCGAACTGTGTAAATTTGGCATTCATCAAGTAGTAGACAGCCTGTGAGGCAGAGGTCAAGCTCCAAAGGAGTACAGTGGAACCTCTCTATTACAAACCTCTGTAATAAGGACACCACTCTGTGTCCCAGTGTAGTACTGTAGTGTATAAAATGACCTCTGAATTGAGGAAACCTCTGTATTGAGAACTAAAATTAAGGTCCCAAAGTGTCCTTATTAGAGAGGTTTTACTGTAATTCCCTTGGGGTAGGCTAGCCTACAAATAATATGCTCCTCAAAAATTTAGCACAATCTGTCAATCACAACTTCACAAATATACATACATACTTAAAACATTACATACTATGTACGTATACAGAATAGTTGAAGATGTAATCAAGAATGTTTTTCCATGTGTGTGTTTTGTCCTCACTACAGAGGTATAAACTTCATATTGTCTGCTCTGGTGTTCAATATCTTCCCTACGATATTTGAAGTAGGACTGGTGTCTGCCATTTTGGTGAGTTCCATTGAGTGACACGTACCATTGCATACGCAGTGGAAGCCTGCCTATGGGGACCAGTCACTCATATGTATTACGTAGACCAGTGAAAGGTGATCTCTGTAAACAATTGTCTTATATACTTACATAGTGATGTGTACTGTATGTATTTGTGTATAAACCTTAAAATTTGACATATTACTCTGTATGTATGTATGTACAATATGGCATTGTGTTAATTTATGTATAATATGTAAAGCCAAGATTTGACATAGTATACTGTATGTATGTACAGTATGTATTGATTTTATGTATATTTTGTGTACGTATATATGCATGTATAAACCTAACATTTGACATATTAACCTATATGTATGTATGTATGTACGATATTTATTAAGTTTATGTATATTATACATATAAAACCGAAATTTGACATAGTAAACTGTATGTACGGTGTGTATATATTTTCGTGTATATATGAAGCAAAGACAAGACATATTATACTGTGTGGACGTATGGTATATGTCTGCCTGGTACATGTGTTCTGTGTTGGTTTTTACTCTTGGTCTTCACTCCCTTCAGGCCCTAAAATGTGGTTGGACGTTTGCCGCATGCAGCATATCCACCATAGTGCTGTACACCATACTCACTTTCAGTGTGACACAGTGGAGGTTTGCTGATTGTTGTTGTTTTTGTTGTTGTTGTTGTTTACAAGCATACACTTAACCCACCTGCAGGACTAAGTTTCGGGTACAAATGAACAAAGCAGACAGTGAAGGAGGTACTAAAGCCATTGATTCTCTCCTCAACTTCGAGACAGTCAAGGTGTGTATTAGGGCTATCCTAATGTATGTACGTATACTTCATTATATGTACTGTTCTTTATTACTATTTATACCTTTTTGTTGGTTTCAAATGTATTTATTATATTCTAAGGCTCGTGGGTTCGGCGAGTTTCGTCGTTCGCTCAGTAACTATCCGAAGCTTGTTAGATTAAATAATGCCACTTACAAAAACTGGGGTGCATCACAAATGTACCCAGGTACATTGCGAATGTACTCCTGTCGGTGCTTTTGTAGTTGATCGAAAACGCCCATGCATCGGGGTACATTAAGTGGTTATGCATAATTTTTTTCAACTAGCCATAGACCACAGTGTTTTTTGTGTTCCCGTGCAATGTCAGATGAACACACTAGTCTTAGGCTGGTTTTATTGACAATTTTTTCAATCTATTTTGACTGAAGTCTCGAAAATACAGCCTCTTTATAATTTTATTTGTTTAAATGTACAATAAGGTAATTACATAGTACATACGTACTATATGATTTAATCTATCCATATTGTGTTGTACAGTGGAACCTCTCTATTAAGGACACTTTTGGACCTTGAGTTAAGTCCTTATTACAGAGCTTTCCTCAATTCAGAGGTCCTTTAATACACTACAGTACTACACTGGGACACAGAATGGTGTCCATATTATAGAGGTTTCCACATTTCAGAGGTTTGTAATAGAGAGGTCCCACTGTATTCTATTATACTACCCAACTACAATACTATATTGTGTTAACTCTAGTGTACAGCATATCTACAGTACTGCGTTTATATTGTATCATACTCTAGTATACTATGTATGTGCTATTTATACTGTGCCTAGTACTTCAACAATGAGGTGTACGAGGCTGAACAATACGACAAGAGTCTGGCCAAGTATGAGACTGCCTCCTACAAGACAACAGTCAGTCTGGCCCTCCTCAACTTCAGCCAGCAAGCCGTGTTCGGTGCAGCCCTCACCGCCATCATGTTATTAGCCAGCAACGGGATCATGGAAGGTATACGTGTGTGTATGTGTTCATGTGAGCGAAGTTACACCCTGTATGTTCCCCCAGATTATTTTTCACCATCCTCCTCATGGCAGTAACTTCTTAACCAAACCTTTCTTCAGTCTATTGAAGCTCATTCCTTTATGTTTAACTGTGGTATAAGGAAACAAGCTATATGTGTCATTATCATAATGTGTCTCTGGTTCCATAAAGCCCTTTAGGTGTAGCTGACTATTAAGATATGGTCACATCTGGTATATAATTGCAGGGAATGAGTGTGTATTCAAGTCCAAAGGCTCTCCCCATTGGAATCCGATAGCACACCTAATCTATAGGCTAGTGTAAAGGCCATGTATAGTTAGTAGTGTAAAGGCCATGAAAAATTAGTGCACACACTTTTTTTCTTTTTTCTTGGATCTACTAAGGTACAATGACAGTGGGAGACCTGGTGATGGTTAATGGTCTCTTGTTTCAACTTTCTGTCCCCCTCAACTTTCTTGGAACTGTGTACAGAGAGGTTAGACAGTCTCTTGTGGACATGCAGTCCATGTTCAACCTTCTCAATATCAATGCCAGTGTAAAGGTATGTGTGTGTGTGTGTGTGTGTGTGTGTGTGTGTGTGTGTGTGTGTGTGTGTGTGTATGTGTGTGTGTGTGCATGTGCATGCGTGTGTGGGTGTTGGTGTGGTGTGGGTTTGCGTGCATGTGCAGTGTGTGGGTGTGGGTGTGGGTGTGTACGTATGTGAGGGTATGGGTGTGTGCATATATCTGTACTTTCACCTGTTTGTAGTGTGGTTGAGCGTGACTTGTTCCCTATAGGACAGCCCAGGAGCTCAGGAGTTGATGCTACCAGTTGAGAGAGCCACAGTGAAGTTTGAAGATGTCACATTTGGGTACAGTGATGAGAGAATGATACTAAATGGTCTGTCATTTGAAGCAGAAGCTGGCAAGAAGATAGCTATCATAGGAGGCAGCGGATCTGGGTTAGTTTACTGGCTTTTATACATATGTAGATGGATGTGTGTGGTGTGTGTGTGTGTGTGTGTGTGTGTGTGTGTGTGCGTGCGTGCGTGCGTGTGTGTGTACGTGTGTGTGTGTGTGGTGTGTATGTGTGTGTGGTATGTGTGTATTTGTGTGGGTGTTGTCCAGTCCAGATGAATGTATTCTTCTATGCAATGCTTTGTATTATCTGAGCATTTTATGGTTTAAGTTCTGTTTTCTTGACTGCAATAGTAAGTCCACAATCATTCGATTGCTGTACCGATTTTATGAACCAATGGAAGGGCGTGTCTTGGTGGGAGGGGTTCCAGTCAATGACATCACACTGGACAGCTTACGCCGTCAGTTTGCAGTGGTCCCCCAGGACTGTGTCCTGTTCAATGACACCATCTACCACAATGTGTCCTATGGGAACCTCAATGCTGACAGGTCCGAAGTAGAAAAGGCAGCCGCCCTGGCTGGTCTCACTAGTGCCCTCAACAGCATGCCAAAGGGATGGGAGACACAGGTCGGAGAACGAGGTTTGAAATTATCAGGTCAGTTATGTCTTTAGTCTCACTGGTCAGTTTTTTTATCAAATTTTTCAAATCTTGGATTTGCTAGCAGAGTCGGCTATACTTGTACAGTCTGTATCTGTTATAAGGTGACCTGATATAGCGATATATTGGTTATAAGAATGAAGATTGTAAAAATCAAAAGCAAAAGCTAAAAAACCTATTGTGAATATCACTATAAGCAATGTTATTGGTTATTAAGATATATTGGATATAATGATACAAAAACCACAATCAAAACACATCAAATACATGTAAAGAGTATCGGATATAATGTTTATTTTCCTTGTATGTGTGTGCGTATGGTTGGGGGCGAGTGGATGTGGGTGCACATGTGCATGATGAATAGTTCATTTTACCTCAAACACACCATGTACAAACCTGATGTAGAACAGGGAACATGGCTCACTTGCATCCCTTGCAGGTGGTGAGAAGCAGAGAGTGGCCATTGCAAGGGCCATACTAAAGAATGCCCCCATTTTGGTTTATGATGAAGCTACCTCTTCTTTGGATTCCATTACTGAGAAGGTACATTTTGTTCATATGTACACATGCATGCACGCATACACACACACACACGCATGCACAGACGCACGTACACGCACACACAACCACACACACACAACCCCACAACTACACACACACACACACACACACACACACACACGCACGCACACACACACACACACCTTATCTTTGTAACCTCTCATTCCTTGCAGCAAATTTTAGCTGACATGGAGAAGGTTTCACATGACAAGACCTCAATATTCATTGCTCACCGACTGTCAACCATACAAGATGCCGACGAGATCCTAGTGCTGGAAGATGGGCGTGTTGCAGAGAGGGGTAACCACACCCAGCTTCTGATGGACCCCTCTTCCAGATATTCTGAGTTGTGGCACAATCAGAACCAAGCCGCCTTGAATAATGGAGAGTCCGATTCAGGCGGGGATGAAACACATGAAGGATGAGTCCCCTCTGAATAGGAAGGTCACTATAATCCATCTTAATTCCTTGCTATCATTACTTTAGCCATAATATTAAGTTATTGTACATAACTTTCACCATAATATTATGTGATAAATATTTTTATGTATAATTAAATTCTAACTAGCTTTGTTATATGTCTATACATTTAATTTAAACTATTGTAATGCATTATAAATAGGGTAATTTTTGATTAATTTAATCAATTTTTGTGTATGTACATATTTGTTATTAGGAATGTATTCACATGTACAAGTAGAATTACATACCCTTGATAATGCATTAAATTTTACATGGCAATATACTAGCAGAACCTTATTACGACAGACACTCTTAAAACAAATTTCTGATTTCCAAGCATTATTTGGTTTGCTGTAGTAGTGTACATATAGTACGCAAATCCTGATAAGAAGAACATCTGGTAACAAGAATTAATATTGTGGGTCCCTTATAATTTGTCTTAAAGAGTTTCCACTGTAGTTAGATAGGTATGCTACACCCTGCACTGAGCTGTATGTTCTGATATTACGTACAACTAGCTATAGCTAGCAGGACTGACACTAGTACTGTGTATTCCAGCAAAACTATGATCACAAGCTGCAGGTGTCATGCAATTCAGTACATTATAAAGTATTATTGTAATATACTAGCGAAGCATTTTCCGATCACATCAGGTTATTCAGGTCCTCGGTGTTTAGAATATCTAGCTATGGTTCTCAGTTCTAGAATACCAGGGGTAGTGAAAGACGTAACTATGGTAACCGGGTATTCCCCTTAAAAGTGAACTCACCTCGTAACTGATAAAGCGCCGGGCTAAAGCACCATCATGATCAACAGCAACCATCCCTCTGCGATAGACTTTCTGGTTGGTACATACTTGTATGTGACGATTCTTGTGGTTTGTTACGTTCATCTCCTGTTCCCACCTCGCGTTAGAGAAAGGACGAAGCGATCGCAGCCCTAAAAGTGGAGAACGCCATGCTTCATCTCAAGTTAGCTCAGGTTTGTTCCCACTATTCCGGACTCGAACTCCACTGGGCTTAGGGAATCTCTGTAATACCGTCGTATGGCCCTCGTTCCACATACTGCCACATGGAGGGCAGGGTGCATTGGTGGTATTGCATTAGGTTAAGTTCGGTGTCGCAGTATCAAGTGACCCCCTCTTTAATGACCCCCGGGTCAAAATTTCGTTATGTCGTCAGTGGGATTGTTCCAATTTCAAACGTGGTGTGTCTGTCCTCAGATGCAATCCGACCACAGGCAGATGATAGTCAGGAATAAATCCCTCCGAGACCATTATGCATGGGAGGTGAAGAGAAACAATATGCTTGTGGAGAGATTGGGGCAATTTTCGGAGGAATTACAAAGACTGAGAGATCAAATCGATGTCATTGCTCAATTCGCCCGTGATCTACCTGACCACCTTGCCAAACACTTGAAGGACAAGATAGTACGGCTGCATGATGTAAATGCCAGAGTGGTGAGCAATGAGCTTGAGAAGAACAAACAGGAAACAGCAGGTGAGCATTTTGTGAATACATACGTATGTACATACGTCTGTATGTACTTATTTGACTGTATGCATGCAGCTAGTTTAGGTACTATGTAAGTGTTAAAACAAGAAGTAAAGTGGAAGTCGTTTTACTAGAACACTCCTCGGTTCATGGGATAGTGGGCTATGAAGTGCATAACACTGCATATGGTATGTACGTATGCACATACCCTGGGGTTTGGGTAATGTACGTACATATGTACCTATACATACATACATACGTACGTATATACATAAGTACATTATATATAAGTATGTATGTACGTACGTGTGTATGTATGTACATATGTATATATACACTACATACACGTGTGATGTGTTTACTTGTATTCCTACTATGAAATCCTTGGCTGTCAGTCCTTCAGAATCGCATTGTCGATCAAGAGAGAGACCTCCAGGCAGTGAGGCAGAAGTACGAAGTGGAGAAGACCAGGAGGAAGTCCCTGCACAATGCTCTTGTGGTCAGTTGTGTTATACTAGAATATACTAAATTCTCACTACACAGTATACTGCATTCTGGCACAGACATACTGGTTCGTATATGTACGTACGTACATACGTATACGTATCAACCAACCAATTAATCAATAATTATTTGAGTGTACCACACTAGAAGGTGCTAGGACATGCATACCAATGGTCCTATGTAGAACTGTATCATCAATACACATATGACATCAGATTTAACTATTGAGTATCTAGTACAATGATCCATCACGATGACAAAATATTGAGGTGTAATATCATTGCACATACGTATGTATTATGTACATGCTTACATATCTACGTACGTACGTACGTATATACTGTATACTGTGTATTTCACAATTTTCTCAATTGTAGGAAATTCGGGGAAACATTAGAGTACATTGTCGTATCCGTCCTGTTCTTCCCATGGACGGTCCACTTGGAATCAACAGAGGGTGGGAGTTTGTGGTTGTGGTTGTCAATTACGTACATCAACATTATTACATTACATGTATGTACGTACATGTTCGGTTTTATTCAATTGTTGATTTCTTGGTTTCAGTCCTGGACAAGTTGTGGTATATGTGGATGATGAAGTGAGTTGTGTGTCTGTGCATGCATTCATGAGTGTGTATATGTGTGTGCCGTATGTACGTATGTACGTATGTGTATGCATTTCGTGTGCATGCGCATGTGTGTGTGTGTGTGTGTGTGTGTGTGTGTGTGTGTGTGTGATGTGTATGGTGTGTTTGCATACATACGTAAATGATGTTAATCCTTTGTTCTTTGAAGGAAACTGTCAGTGTGGTACAGAGGAAGCAGACTGTGTCTGGAACTCAACACTCAACCAAGTTGTTTGAATTTGATCGAGTATACGGTCCACAGAATAGACAGGACGAGGTATTCGAAGATCTCAAACCTCTTCTGACTTCTCTACTGGATGGGTACAATGTCTGCATCATGGCCTATGGGCAGACTGGCTCTGGGAAAACACACACAATGCTTGGTAGGAATGGGGGGCTGGACCCAGCTAATCAAGATGGGGTTATACCCTTAGCTGCTGAGCATATATTCAGGTATGTATTGTGTATATACGTACAGAGTGTCCTGTCCAGTATGTGTGTAGGGGGATATATTGTAGACATCTGTGTTACAATAGGTTTTACATACGTACTTGGTACTTGCTCAAATTACATATTCCATACTTACACTACTGCAGCACATACGTACGTATGTACATAATATGTATTCACATTAGCCCCGGTTGCACTGGAGCGTTAAAGCCATTGATTTTGAATCGGTTTTAAACTGATCTTAAACCACCCACCTACATACAGTAATGAGATTGCTGTTTTGTCATTATTATTCATTTGTTATTGTATTTGTTATTTGTTAAGAACAACAATTTGTCTGGAATAACATTTTTGAAGTTGTTATTTGGTATTTGGCTGTGTTATAGTTTTTATTTTCTGATGTTGTACGCAATTGCTAATTGCTCATAGTCATGACAACACATCACAAACTGTTCAGTACATGCGTACATACGTATATGTACGTACGTATATACATAAACATATGTACATACGTACATATGAGATCTGGTTGGGTTGTATTTAGTTTTTGAATGATATCCACTTTTCATCGTAGTTTGATTGAGCAATATGAGCAGGAACTGGAGGCCACTTACCAAGTGGAAGTGACAGTGGCTGAGATATACATGGAGAGAGTGAAAGACTTGCTTGACATACATGTGTGTGTGTGTGTGTGTGTGTGTGTGTGTGTGTGTGTGTGTGTGTGTGTGTGTGTGTGAGTGTGTGTGTGTGTGTGTGTGTGTGTGTGTGTGTGTGTGTGTGTGTGTGTGTGTGTGTGTGTGTGTTTGTGCGTGTGTGTGTGTGCGTGTGTGTACAATCTAATTCATTCCCTTAATGACTCTTCCAATTGGTAGAAAAATGCAAAACACTCTGTTTCATTGACAACCGACAAAGAATATGATGTTACTACACTGACATCAAGGTAAAGTGCATGCTTACTGTATTTGTACCGACACAAGCAAGCATATGCATGTACGTATGCATACACACACAAATGCATACATGTACGTATGTACACACTCCTACACTCTCACTTGTATTCACCCCACTGGGCCAGGTCTGCATACTGTCCACTGGACATTGTGCATTTGGTGCAAGAAGGCATGCAGAAGAGAGCAGAGATGGCCACTAATATCCATCAGCACAGCAGCCGGTCTCATCTTGTTGTCACAGTCACCATCACCGGCACTCTCCCTGTTTTCACTTCTGTCCCGTCCTCGGTCTCGAGCACACCAATAGGATCTCCCCCAGGCTCACCGCTGTTGTCAAGGGATACCACTCCCGCAGTGAGTATGAACCAGATACTGCATGTAGACACCGTAATGTGTACAAGAAACGTACCCATTGTAGAACCTGTCTTTGGAGAACATTATTTGTTGAGAGTTAAGTTAAAGGGGACATGACTTATACTTACGTATGTACGTACGTATGTATGGACTGTGTACACGCATGTGTATATACATAATATGTGTACATGTATCTGATGTACGTATGCTGTTGTTGTACAGGCTTCTCCTCTCAAGTCTGCCTCACTTCCTACCACTTCCACTCCGGTGAAAGCCAACGGCAGTGGAATCCCTCGTCTGTCTGATCATGCCCATTTGCACAAGAAGCTCCACCTCCTCTCTTCCGCTCCGTCCCTTGCAACTCAGCGACAGACGCAAGGAAAGTTGGAGAAGCAAACTTTCAAGTCTAAACTTCAGCTAGTGGACCTGGCGGGTAGTGAGTGTGTGGGAATGTCTGGAGTGACAGGAAGTGCCCTGAGAGAATCACAGTGCATCAATAAAAGGTACCTAAGTACATACGTATGCACTCACATACGTACATACTTGATATCTCCTTACATCCATACATGTATCCCGATTGGTGATATTGTCACTTAAGATCAAAGGGACCGACTGGAGTACATTCGCGATGTACTGGGGTACAACACTGACCTTATTAGTGATGTACCCCGGTTTTTAAGTGACTGGTATTAATTAATCAACAGCCATTGTTATGTGCCCATTGTGTATTCTCGGCTGTATTTTTGGCTCGAGCCATTCTTCGACGTTCTCAACGGGGGTTAGAAAAGGTTGTTTCTCGGATTTTCTATTAGAAGAAGCCATAACCGTTGCTTCGTTCGTTCGGTAAGTATCCTGAGCCTCGTTGGTTCGGCAAGTTTCTTTGTTCGTTCGGTAAATACTCTGAAACTCATTGGTTCGGCAAGTTTCTTTGTTCGTTCGATAAATACTCTGAAACTCGTTGGTTCGATGAGTTTCTTAATTCGCTCGGTAAATATTCCAAGGCTCGTGGATTCGGCCATTTTCCTCGTTCGTTCGATAAGTGTCCTGACGCCCGTTGGTTCGGGAAGTACGGGCGGCCAAGAAGCCATCTGAATGGGTTGATAGCCACCTCCAGCTCTTTGAGAAAATCGTCTTTTTCGATGTCGTGAACGAAATCCATCTCCGCTACTCGTAATCGTGCTATCGAACGGGATACATAATAGTTGTACCCCGCTTTTGGTCGGTACATGGGAATGTACTGAGCCGATATCAGTTAATTAACCTCGGGCTGCGCCCTCGGTTAATTAACTGATATCCGCTCAGTACATTTCCCATGTACCGACCAAAAGCGGGGTACAACTATTACATAGATACTTATGTATGTATGTATGTACGTATGTATGTATAGAAATATACATACATTTATATACATACATACTGTAGCATAGTGATTACAATTTTTCACAATGCTTATACTGTAGAAGTATGCACATATACGTACATACGTATGTGCATATTTGCATTCATAACTTACGTACATGTTGATACATATGTATGTCTAGTAGTGTTGTTTTAGTTAGCAGAATCTATTTTAGTAATAGTTATAGTTAATCGACTGATGACAGAAAAAAGAATTTTAGTTTTAGTTATAGTATGTGGCTAAATCCTAGATTTTAGTTACAGTTACAGTTTTCACATCAAAATGCAAATATTCTAGTTATAGTTATAGTTACAGTATTAGTATTAGTTACAGTAATGAGTGTTTTACACGTACACTCTACCATCATGATATGCTCATGCCTACATAGTTCCCAATACTCCTAGTTGTCAATAATCTGCATATAAACACACCATTTCCATTTACTGGGAACCATTTTATAGTGCTAATATGGTCTCTTTGTACTCCAACATAGTCTTGTAGAGTAACTATAAGATTTGTGCCAGATATTTGATTATAGTTTTAGTCAGGGACATTAATCATGTTTTTAGTTACAGTTATAGTTTTTTGAAGGTGACTCCTGTTCTTTTAGTTAGTTATAGTTATGATTAACTAAAAGGTCCAGAGCATTACTAAAACATATTTTAGTTATAGTTATGATTAATCAAAACAACACTAATGTCTAGCATGTATGTGCACATGTTACATCATTGATATACATAGGTACTTGCATATGTAGGTACATGTATGCATGTTTCACTGGATGTTTGTTGTGTAATCCTACCATGCCTACACACATGGACATGTTGTTATTACAGTAGAAACTTGTTAAGACCGACACTCTTTAAGACAAATTACTCTTCGATACAAAGCAAGTTTTCAGTACTGATATTATTATTGAGTTTGCTGTTGTAGTGTACATACGTACGTATAGTAAACAAACCCAGATAACAAAAACTGGTTTTGTGAGTCCCTTATAGTTTGTCTTAATGTGTTCTACTGTATTCATAGCGGCACGTTACTCTGTGTTTCCCCGTTGACCTACATAGCTTATCAGCTCTGTCGGATGTTTTGACTGCTCTTTCTCAACACAAGACGCACACTCCTTACAGGAATTCTACACTCACACACTTGCTTCAAAGCAGCATTGGTAAGCAAAATTGGTCTTGAGAGTGGTTTTTGGCTGAATAGGCTGATTCTCATGGTGTACGTACGTATGTACGTATAATGGAGAAGTTGTATATACAGTATCTTGTACAGCCAGTACACTTGTGTACTATACACCTTGTACATTTTATACACAGTGTACTACGTATACACCTTGTACATTTTATACACAGTATAAGTATAGTATAGACATAGTATAGACATTTTAATATCAGTGTACCACACACCCTGTACTTGTAAGAGTTCTAATTATTCCCATGTACCTATGTACATATATACTGTAGTATAGGTATCTGATTATATGTGCACATTTACATATGTACATATGTACATTCTTCGCAATGCCTTCATAATACACATGTACGTATTGCACATGATATTACAGTTTTTAACATTGCAATGTACGTACAACTGTGCACTACTGCTTGGCGTATGTAGGTGGAGACGCAAAAATGATGGTACTCCTCTGTATATCTCCGTCCCAAAAGTACCTCAGCGAATCTCAGCGATGTCTACAGTTCGGATCCCGAGCCAGACAGATACAGAGGGGACCACCTAAGACTAAATTTCTTCCCAAGCATAACAGATAGTTACTATGCATAATAGATCGATGCTTTCGCTGTTTGTAATTTTATGCTTGTAGTATATTTAATAAACAGAAATATATTTGTGTGTATAATATACATGAGCAATAATAACTATAAGTGCTTTATTATTATCTGTGATATATTATAGCACTTTAAATATAGCTCATGTAATTAATACAAATGGAATATGTTTATATTATAATAATATTATATATGTCATGTACAATTATTTTGTAAACAAATTACTTATACATTAAATATTATAGTGATACATTATAAGGTATATAAACAGATTATAATATATATATACACACATGTATACTTAAAAAGTCTATACAATATAAACATACATGACCTACATAATAAGAGAACTAGTGATGTACAGTATATCATTAACTGTTGAGCAGTTTGAGAGACACCGCGGTACATTGCCAGAGCCTTTACAGTTCCCAGCTGATCTGGAGGTATATTCAAAGGGTCTGAAGACAAAACAACAAGATCAGCTTTCTTCCCGACTTCAATACTGCCTATCTTATCATCCATCATCAACTGCCATGCCGCATTGATGGTATATGCTTTCAGAGCATCGATCACTTCTATCCGGAGGTCATCATCCTGCAGGTTGTAATCTTTACCCGCCTTTGATTTACGTGTCACAGCTGACTGCATTGAGATGAAGGGATGAACAGGACTGCACGGAGTGTCCTCGTGGAGAGTGAACTTGTGACCGTACTTCTTTGCCCACCCAACGGGTGTGACTCTATTAGCACGATCGGATCCTAGGATGTTGTTGGCAAGAGCCTCACCGTAGTAGTAGATGTGATCAGGGTAAAAAGTAAGTGTAACTCCCAATTCAGCTGCATTTTAGCATTTTATTTGGGCAGAAAAGTGGGTCTGGGGACTATAAATAATATTATTATAAGTGTAATACGCCTTGTGGTAAATAACTCAGGTGATTTGACACCACGTTGCTGGTCACCAAGGGCTGCCCAGTGTCTGTGCCAAACTCACCAACACAATTTCGGATGCATACAAACCGTCCTGAGTGTGCTATGGGCCTCGTGGTGACAAGGTAAAAAAGGCCAATTTTTATGCTTGTCACCACGGCCTCTCCTGTGTGCACATAATGCATCATAGATCAAATACGGATGCATGGACACACCCCTGGAGCTAATACGGTCCTTTTGATGACAAAAACGGTATGTTTTGATGCTGATAAAAAACTCTCAGATGTCCATATGGTACATAGTGTTATACATTTGTATGTACATTTCAATATAAGTGTAATACGCCTTGTGGTGATAACTCAAGTAATTTGACATCACGTTGCTGGTCACCAAGGGCTGCCCAGTGTCCGTGCCAAACTCACCAACCCCATTTCGAATGCATACAAACTGTCCTGAGTGTGCTATGGGCCTCGTGGTGACAAGCATAAACATGTCAATTTTTATATATGCTTGTCACCACAGCCACTCCTGTGTGCACAAAATGCATCATAGATCTAATACAAATGCACGGACACACTCCTGGAACTAATACGGTACTTTTAATATCAAAAATGACACGTAGGTTTTGTTGCAGATGAAAATACTGCCAGGTGTCCATATGGCACATAGCATTATACATTTGTATGTACATTTCATACAGCAATTTAAGGCTCCTGGGCTCATATCGCAGTGTAGGTGTGGATAATTAAGTGTCCCTGAGGGTAACTTTGAAGGATTGTCAACTATGTGCATGGTGATGAATCACTGCTCCACCTGCACTTGATGGGTACTCCCTCACATGGTATCTCTGTTTCGCAATGCGGTAGTAGCCCTGTCTCCATGGCTGTTGCTGATGCTGTTTGGGATGCCATCAAAGTCAGGATTCATATGTAACACTTGAGTGTATGTGTGTGACTATCTGAACTCTAGTGCACGTGGACTATTACATACTGGTGCATGTGGTATGGTAACTCAGTAGTGCAGTATATTAATTAGTGTCTTATATATAGAACAAAGGACTATTGTGTAAATTGTAGAATTGGATCACATGTTGAGTTGAAGTGTGTGCTTATTGCTCAGCTAGAGAAGTGTTCTAGGTTGTTGACTGTGTTCAACTGTTGTACAAGTAATAATTACTATTGCTGGTCGAAATCCGGATTTGCATGCTCCATTTGCTTACAGTGATTGACAGGTTTACTACACATACATGTTGTACCAGTACATTTCAACACCCTTTTCAACACAGGAATAGTACACATACATAATTTGAATGTGTTTAATCAACCTTACAACAATTGTACTTTGTACTTATACCCACAGCAATGATAATGGCATTCGGTGTTTACAGACTGTAACCAATAACAACTCCATATAAAGAAAGAGTTCATGACCATACCTTGTATGGATACATCATAGATATATGAGTCTTCCAACATTCACATTTGACTGTTTTGGTTGTAAAATGGACATTAATTACTGAAGATAAATGGAAACTGGGATATTGTTACAATGTGATTTATATAACTGTGCATATTATATATGTAACACAGGTTTACCCAAATACCCCCTTCAGACTCTTGAGGAATGAAGTCCTCCGGTTCTATTGAGTGGATCTTTCACTGATGTCTACAGTTTGGAAGAGCTGGACGGGTACAGATAGGATCACTCGTGCATGCAGGACTGCATTTATCTTCTGATTTTCACAAGGTTTTTTCTCGTGTTCAATGTTATAGTAAGTTTTGTCTAACTCCATGCATGCATGCATTCACAACCTTCATTTGACAAACTAGACAGCTATATACATCGCCTTTCATTGTTACAGTATTACATTGTACAATAATTGCCAACAATACAAATGATAGTAATAGACATTCACTACATAACTACTTGTCAAAGCTAGATTACTTAATGATAGATAATATAAAACTAAACTTAATACCAAAGTAATAATTATAGTATAATGATTTCTATCATATAGACTACTAATATACAATGAATGTGTTCATATGAATAATATTATGAAGCAGGAAGTTGAACGGATGTACATTATAAGTACAGTGGAACCCACTTAACACGAAATTTAAGATTTAAGATAAAATTAAAATTTACATACTACTGCATTATTGTTACACACTTCCAGACGTTTGAGAGCCACCACGGAATGTTGCCAGGGCCTTTATGGTTCCCAGCTGATCTGGAGGTATATTCAAAGGGTCTGCAGACAAAACAACAAGATCAGCTTTCTTCCCGACTTCAATACTGCCTATCTTATCATCCATCATCAGCTGCCATGCCGCATTGATGGTATATGCTTTCAGAGCATCGATCACTTCTATCCGGAGGTCGTCATCCTGCAGGTTGTACTCTTTGCCCGCTTTCGATTTACGTGTCACAGCTGTCTGCATTGAGATGAAGGGATGAACAGGACTGCACGGAGTGTCCTCGTGGAGAGTGAACTTGTGACCGAACTTCTTTGCCCATCCAACGGGTGTGAATCTGTTAGCACGATCGGATCCTAGGATGTCGTTGGCAAGAGCCTCACCATAGTAGTAGATGTGATCGGGGTAAAAAGTTAGTGTAACTCCCAATTCAGCTGCACGTTGAACCTGGTCCTTGGTGATAAGGCCAAGGTGCTCCATGCGATAACGAAAGTCTCCTGACGTTTGCTTTCCTTCGAGCGATTTTTTATAAGCATCAAGCATTTGATCAATGGCTCTCTCTCCATGGGAATGAGTAGCAATAGACTTGTGTTTACCTTGATCGTGAACTTCGCGAACCTTTTGTGTGATCTGCTCATCTGTGTGGTTCAAATGGCCCTTTGGTTGACTGCGGTCAAAACTCAGTTTCTGCGTAAGTTCCGTGTTAAGGTAGTCTTCCTTGACTGCCATTGTTCCAGAATAAGGAGAGCCGTCAGAAAAAAACTTTGTGCCACCAATCCACAACCTATCTGAGAAGTTGGGGAAGTCGTCTAAAATGCCGGGAACACCATCGACAAAGTAAATTCCCAATCGACAATGAAGGAGGTTAAATTCGAGTTTAGATAACGTGGATGACAGGTCACTCAGAAGGTCCTTGTTGAAAAGGTGCAAGCCGTACACTGGTTGCTTATCTATACTAGGCATAGCCATTTCAGTAACAGTAGTAAATCCAAGACGTGCATATTCCTTGAGCGTCTCCAAGAATGCTGAGATTAAACGGATGGGATTCGGAAGTGGATAATGTTTCAGCACATCGTGTATTCCCTCTGTTTCTCTAACAATTCCATTGTCGTAATCAATGTATTTGCTGCTCTCCGTGATCCCGCACTTGTCAAAGGTTGTCTGGTTGACCCATCCCATGTGACCATTCTGTGCTATCACCAATATAGGGAACTTGGTAGTGTAGGTTTCGTCCAAATACTGTTTGTTCAGTGTCGGAAGGTCTCGAATTAGTGCCACGTCCCAGCCGAAGAACAACAACCATGCATTGGGATCTTCTCCCTCTTCTGCCTTTTTCACGGCTTCCTTCATGATATCGTCGACGTCCTTTTTCGATTTCCCGTCGAAACCGCTAACATCAGTCGTGAGACATTTAACAGTGCTATACAGCAGGGAATGGGTGTGAGCTTCGATCAGCCCCGGCATTAGAGTCTTCCCGTCAGTGAGTTCGACCACAGTCGTCCTTGGGCCTTTGAATTGATCAGCGCCCGCTCTCTGTCCAACGTAAACGATTTCTTCTCCTCGCACAGCTACCGCCTCGGCCGTAGGGTTTTGATCGTCTATCGTAATGACGTTCCCGTAGAATATGAAATCCGCTCCCTTGCAACAAAGCGCACCCATGATCTGCTTATCAAGAACACAAACGTTGAAACCTCAGTTAGTCCGGTAGTGTTTAAGGTTCAGGCTGAAGAAGTCTGCCGCGCTAAACCTCAACCTCTCTACCGCGCGTGGGCTGGTGGGTGTTCCGCCCCAAGTTGACTTGTCATGCGAAAAGTGGTCCCCCGGACTTTTTTCGACACCATATTTGGTCCCCCATATACCATCAAAAATGGTTAGGGTTAGGATTTGGGTTAGGATTAAGGTTGGGGTTAGGGTTTAGGTTTTGGGTTTGGGTTAGGTTTAGGCACAAGCGGACCATTTAGGACGTCGAAAACCTGTCCGCACGGACTGGTTTTGCCACTATTTCCGGTCCCCGGGACTGTCTCTGACCGGTTCAGCGGACCATATTTTTCGTGACAGACTCCCCGTCCCAAGTTGACTCCGACACCTTTTAAGCGCCCGCAATAAACGCCTGCCCCAAGTTGGCACCAGGAATTGCACAAACACGCTTTACTTTCGAAGAGGGATTTCGGACTGCGCAGTTTCCAACTCATGGCACTGGGGGTTGCACATGAAGATCAGACGGTAAGTTTTATAAGTTTAAAGGCGATCATTTAATTATTGTCTCTTTAAATTATACTGATTACATGAGGAAAGCTAGCTAATAAAGGTTATATGCAAACACTCGGGCCATTTCAAAATTCCATTGAAAGAAAGGCATGGCTACCTCTGATAGGTACATTAGTACCTCCATTGCCTTCAACAAAAGAAACACCAGATGTTGGCCTGTCTAGAACTTGTTTAATTTATTCTTGAAGTACACAGTGATATTGTTTAGACCTACCAATTGTCCTGCAAAGGAAAGTGTATTACGAGTTTGAATTGGCTTCCTCCTTCCTCCATATTAGCCCCAAGGCACAAATAGGTAAAGTCTTGCTACATGGTGTAATCAGTGAGAATTTACTGCATTAACTTTTACAATAGATTCAGGTACATGCTAATATTATGTAGCATAAAGTATATGTACTGTACCTCATGCTCCTTCAGCACCTTCGCTACTCTCTCCCGAGTGAACATCACAGTTCTGTTCAAAAGTTACATTTCATTATCATATTATACAAAGGTAGAGTACTGTGTCATGTACAAAACTCACTCATCGTCTAGTGATTGCAGAGCTATTCGAAGCAATTGTTCAAAATAACTATTAACCTGGTCCTTTGTAAGTACAGGTACGCATATTTCCTCTCCATAGACGTCCTTGCTTTTAATGATGGATACAGAGTTGTAGTCCACATTTGCTCTGAGCCATTCCCCTGTAGTATAGCATCATTTGCAATAGATGAATATTATGTTTTCGTATTTAAGTTGCATAATGTACTGAGAAAATGGTTCACCTTCAATAGGATGGCATCAGTATGTAAATGTCATTGTAATATGCTGGAATTATGTCTTACGTACATATGTACGTATCTAATTAATAATAATAATGAAACCTACAAAATATTCATCAATATCCAGTACTATTATTGCCTCATTGGTTAGTTGGTATGTACGTAAATAGCACGTGAAAGTCTGCTCCAAGGCTACTCACGAGTATAATTGTGTGCATACCTTTAGGAGTGTATTTCAACATGATGCTGAGATGTGTATGGTTATTTTGAATTCACACCTGCTCTCTTGCTGTGGCAGCAAACATAATGAGGAAAGAGTTGTAAATTAAGAGATAATAAATAAAGAGCCGAAAATTTTGTACCTGTATTATGTACATATATTTCCATGTGTTAATAAGGTTGTCTTCAAACTGAAAGTATATTATCACATTTAATAATGTACATCAATGTGCATAGTACATACGTACTTACCTGACCCTGTATCATTCTACCTATAATCACATTCTTGAACATTCCAGCATCAACCAATGATATTAAATCAAAATCTTTCATCGAATTCAGTTTGTGTTTCAATTTCTGGGTATTAGAGCATTGCTGGATGGTGTATATGTTGCAACACGTAACTTACCTGAAATTTATGGACACGTACTGAAATGCACTATTTTATATCTGCGAATCCTGTATCCCAGGAGGGTCTGTCAGCTACATATGTATGTACATGTGTATAGTATGCATGTTTTAGATGTACATACGTACGTACATGTACATACAATGAGTACATGCTGTGTATTACAATGTACGTACAGTATTTCCCCGCCTGCAAAAGTCTTCTTGGTGCTGGATTTGCTGGATTCAATATCACTGAAATCTTGAGAAGAATCCCAGTTTTGGCACTTCTTAGCAGTTTCACCACCAAACTTAACTTTATCTAGACAATATCTACATTTTCCACAGTCTGGTTGATGACAGCCACTGCAGTTGTTACACCTTAAAGTTTGCAGTTATTTTACTGGAGTGTACAGTGTCCAGAGATATGAGTATTATGTACTTTTGAGTGTTTGTTATGCTCTTACGTGTGGTGTTCTTTTTTGCAAATTTAGTCCCTTTTTGTGTGTCTTTGGCTGTTTATATACATTCACGTGATGCGTGTATTAATTGAAGCATATATGTTGGAATGGTAATACATACACTGTACTCTGTGGCTGCCTTACATTGGTCCCTGTGATTGTATTTTTCACTGGCTTTGTGGAGGGATATTTGTGGTCCAGGACTACTTTCCCAGGTACTATGATGTCCAATTTGCTGTTAATAAGCCCATAATATGATGTCGACATCTGATATTGAGGCTGTTTATGGTTGGATACATGGGCTATAATACGGGACTCTGCACATCTACAGATGCACGTAGCTTTCTGGGCACCCTCACTGTTACTGCTGTCTTGACTGGTAGGTTTTCCGTTCTTGTCTTCTTTTTTGTTGTACTTGATAGTCATTTTATCAGCAGTTTTCAAATATGCATCTGAAACTTTGCACCTTTCTATTGGTGAAAGGGTCTGGGGTAAGGAGTCCAACAAAGGAGTCAACTTGGGACCCATTGTCCCAAGTTGACTCCTTCACTGGAGTGCATTCCTGTACCAAGTTGACTCCTTTGTTAGAGTGCACTCCTTGTCCTAAGTGGACTCCTTCGTTACCGTGCACTCTTTGTTAGTGTGCACCCTTTGTTAGAGTGTACTTTTTGTCCCAAGTTGACTCCTTCATTGGAGTGCACTCCTTGTCCCAAGTTGACTCCTTCATTGGAGTGCACTCCTTGTCCCAAGTTGACTCCTTCATTGGAGTGCACTCTTTGTACCATGTTGACTCCTTTGTTATGGTCATTCTTGCCTATACACTACTTCATATCCTTAAAGTCTGCTTGTTGTCCCATGCAAGTTGACTTCTTTACTCATAATGTGTTCCATTCCTACATAGAAAGTGATCATGAGATGTTTCTTTTCAAGATAGATTTTTGT
The DNA here is from genome assembly GCA_964020155.1 of Chondrilla cf. caribensis. Taxonomy (NCBI): domain Eukaryota; kingdom Metazoa; phylum Porifera; class Demospongiae; order Chondrillida; family Chondrillidae; genus Chondrilla; species Chondrilla cf. caribensis. The sequence continues at coordinate 3,792,154 of OZ026552.1, read as the reverse complement.
ATTCCTTAGTTGTAAGTAGACACTATAATTATTTTTTTTTAGTTTTTTTTCAATTTATAGCTTATACTGTTTTGTAAATTATTTTGGAAATTTGAAAAATATTTCTCCGCATAATGTATAATATAATAAGTGGCGAGCTAAATAGAACGCGCTTCGAGCTCTATAAAGCCTACGTGTTACAGATTGAGTATACAATCAGAATTTTCGGCTACTTGATCCTCATCAAAATAATACAAAAACATTCTGTATATCAGAACCTAGACATGATAATTGTTTGATAGGTGTTCGTTTCTTGTCCTTACAGCTATTCGTACTCGTACTGATATGAACCGGCGACTCCGTTGGTCACTTGTGCAATTCCTGGTGCCAACTTGGGGCAGGCGTTCATTACGGGCACTTAAAAGGTGTCGGAGTCAACTTGGGATGGAACACGAGGGCATTTTTGCCCCCGCGCGATAATGAGAAATTGGGTCTAGCGATCCAGACTATCTATCATAGTATGATCGGGCTCCCCTAGTCTCGCGTAACCTAGTCTGGCTCGCTAGACCCAATTTTTCATTATCGCGCGGGGCGAAAATGCCAACATTCACATTTGTCAATGACTGTTTTGGTTGTAAAATGGACATCAATTACTGAAGATAAATTGAAACTGGGATATTGTTACAATGTGATTTATATAACTGTACATATTATATACGTAACACAGGTATACCCAAATACCCCCTTCAGACTCTTGAGGAATGAAGTCCTCTGGTTCTATTGAGTGGATCTTTCACTGATGTCTACAGTTTGGAAGATCTAGAGCTGGACGTGTACATGTACAGATAGGATCACCCATGCATGCAGGACTGCATGTATCTTCTGATTTTCACAAGGTTTTTTCTCGTGTTCAATGTTATAGTAAGTTTTGTCTAACTCCATGCATGCATGCATTCACAGCCTTCATTTGACCAACTAGACAGCCACATACATCGCCTTTCATTGTTACAGTATTACTTTGTGCAATAATTGCCAACAATACAAATGATAGTAATAGACATTCACTACATAACTACTTGTCAAATAAGCTGAATTACTTAAGGATAGATTATATAAAACTAAACTTAATACCAAATTAATAATTATAGTATAATGATTTCTATCATATAGACTACTAATATACAATGAATGTGTTCATATGAATAATATTATGAAGCAGGAAGTTGAACGGATGTACATTATAAGTACATACTACTGCATTATTGTTGCACACTTCCAGACGTTTGAGAGCCACCACGGAATGTTGCCAGGGCCTTTATGGTTCCCAGCTGATCTGGAGGTATATTCAAAGGGTCTGCAGACAAAACAACAAGATCAGCTTTCTTCCCGACTTCAATGCTGCCTATCTTATCATCCATCATCAGCTGCCATGCCGCATTGATGGTATATGCTTTCAGAGCATCGATCACTTCTATCCGGAGGTTGTCATCCTGCAGGTTGTACTCTTTACCCGCCTTCGATTTACGTGTCACAGCTGTCTGCATTGAGATGAAGGGATGAATAGGACTGCACGGAGTGTCCTCGTGGAGAGTGAACTTGTGACCGTACTTCTTTGCCCACCCAACGGGTGTGAATCGATTAGCACGATCGGATCCTAGGATGTTGTTGGCAAGAGCCTCACCGTAGTAGTAGATGTGATCAGGGTAAAAAGTAAGTGTAACTCCCAATTCAGCTGCATTTTAGCATTTTATTTGGGCAGAAAAGTGGGTCTGGGGACTATAAATAATATAAGTGTAATACGCCTTGTGGTAAATAACTCAGGTGATTTGACACCACGTTGCTGGTCACCAAGGGCTGCCCAGTGTCTGTGCCAAACTCACCAACACAATTTCGGATGCATACAAACCGTCTTGAGTGTGCTATGGGCCTCGTGGTGACAAGGTAAAAAAGGCCAATTTTTATGCTTGTCACCACGGCCTCTCCTGTGTGCACATAATGCATCATAGATCAAATACGAATGCATGGACACACTCCTGGAGCTAATACGGTCCTTTTGATGACAAAAACGGTATCTTTTGATGCTGATAAAAAACTCTCAGATGTCCATATGGTACATAGCATTATACATTTGTATGTACATTTCAATATAAGTGTAATACGCCTTGTGGTGATAACTCAAGTAATTTGACATCACGTAGCTGGTCACCAAGGGCTGCCCAGTGTCTGTGCCAAACTCACCAACCCCATTTCGAATGCATACAAACTGTCCTGAGTGTGCTATGGGCCTCGTGGTGACAAGCATAAACATGTCAATTTTTATATATGCTTGTCACCACAGCCACTCCTGTGTGCACAAAATGCATCATAGATCTAATACGAATGCACGGACACACTCCTGGAACTAATACGGTACTTTTGATAACAAAAATGATAGGTTTTGTTGCAGATGAAAATACTGCCAGGTGTCCATATGGCACATAGCATTATACATTTGTGTGTACATTTCATACAGCAATTTAAGGCTCCTGGGCTCATATCGCAGTGTAGGTGTGGATAATTAAGTGTCCCTGAGGGTAACTTTGAAGGATTGTCAACTATGTGCATGGTGATGAATCACTGCTCCACCTGCACTTGATGGGCACTCCCTCACATGGTATCTCTGTTTCGCAATGCGGTAGTAGCCCTGTCTCCATGCATGTCTGTTGCTGATGCTGTTTGGGATGCAATCAAAAGTCAGGATTCATATGTAACACTTGAGTGTATGTGTGTGACTATCTGAACTCTAGTGGACTATTACATACCTGTGCATGTGGTATGGTAACTCGGTAGTGCAGTATATTAATTAGTGTCTTATATATAGAACAAAGGACTATTGTGTAAAGTGTAGAATTGGATCGCATGTTAAGTTGAAGTGTGTGCTTATTGCTTAGCTAGAGAAGTGTTCTAGGTTGTTGACTGTGTTTGACTGTTGTACAAGTAATTATTGCTATTGCTGGTCGAAATCCGGATTTGCATGCTCCATTTGCTTACGGTGATTGACAGGTTTACTACACATACATGTACCAGTACATCTCAACACCCTTTCAACACAGGACACATACATACATAATTTGAATGTGTTTAATCAACCTTACAACAATTGTACTTTGTACTTATACCCACAGCAATGATAATAGCATTCGGTGTTTACAGACTGTAACCAATAACAACTCCATATAAAGAAAGAGTTCATGACCATACCTTGTATGGATACATCATAGATATATTATGAATCTTCCAACATTCACATTTGACTGTTTTGGTTGTAAAATGGACATTAATTACTGAAGATAAATGGAAACTGGGATATTGTTACAATGTGATTTATCTAGCTGTACATATTATATACGTAACACAGGTTTACCCACATACCCCCTTCAGACTCTTGAGGAAAGTCATCCTGTTCTATTGAGTGTATCTTTCACTGATGTTTACAGTTTGGAAGAGCTGGATGTGTACAGATAGGATCACCCATGCATGCAGGACTGCATGTATCTTCTGATTTTCACAAGTTTTTTCTTGTGTTCGATGTTATAGTACGTTTTATCTAACTCCATACGCGCATGCATTCACAGCTTTCATTTGACCAACTAAACAGCCACATACATTGCCCTTCATTGATACAGTATTACATTGTACAATAATTGCCAACAATACAAATGATAGTAATAGACATTCACTACATAACTACTTGTCAAATAAGCTAGATTACTTAATGATAGATAATATAAAACTAAACTTAATGCCAAAGTAATAATTATAGTATAATGATTTCTATCATATAGACTACTAATACAATGATTGTGTTCATATGCATAATATTATGAAGCAGGAAGTTGAACGGATGTACATTATAAGTACATACTACTGCATTATTGTTACACACTTCCAGACGTTTGAGAGCCACCACGGAATGTTGCCAGGGCCTTTACGGTTCCCAGCTGATCTGGAGGTGTCTTCAAAGGGTCTGCAGACAAAACAACAAGATCAGCTTTCTTTCCGACTTCAATGCTGCCTATCTTATCATCCATCATCAACTGCCATGCCGCATTGATGGTATAGGCTTTCAGAGCATCGATCACTTCTATCCGGAGGTCGTCATCCTGCAGGTTGTACTCATTACCTGCCCTCGATTTACGTGTCACAGCTGTCTGCATTGAGATGAAGGGATGAATAGGACTGAATGGAGAATCCTCATGGAGAGTGAACTTGTGACCCAACTTCTTTGCCCACCCAACAGGTGTGAATCGATTAGCACGATCGAATCCAAGGATGTCGTTGGCAAGAGCCTCACCGTAGTAGTAGATGTGATCAACATAAAACGTAAGTGTAACTCCCAATTCAGCTGCACGTTGAACCTGGTCCTTGGTGATAAGGCCAAGATGCTCCATGCGATAACGGAAGTCTCCCGACGTTTCCTCCCCTTCAAGTGATTTTTCATAAGCATCAAGTATTTGATCAATGGCTCTCTCTCCATGGGAATGAACACAAACAGACCCGTGTTTACCTCGTTTGTGAACTTCAGTAATCGATTGTGTGATCTGCTCATCTGTGTGGTTCAAACGACCCTTTGGTTCATTGCGGTCAAAACTCAGTTTTCGCGTAAGTTCCGTATCAAGGTAGTCTTCCGCGACTGCCATTGTTCCAGAATAAGGAGAGCCGTCAGAAAAAAACTTTGAGCCGCCAATCCACAACCTATCTGAGAAGTTGGGGAAGTCGTCTATAATCCTGGGAACGCCACTGGCAAAGAACATCCCATATCGACAATGGAGGAGGTTGTATTCCAGTTTGGAAAACGTTGATGGTAGGTCACTCAGAATGTCCTTGTGGACAAGGTGCAAGCCTGATTCTGATAGGTTATGTATAGTAGGCACCAGCATTTCTGCAACAGTAGTGAATCCTGATTGTGCATACACCTTGAGTGTAGCCAGGAAGTGCGATATCAATTCCAGTGGAGGGGGTTTTGGATAATGTTTTATTACCTCAGACATCCCAGCTGCTTCTTTAACAAGTCCAACGTCGTAATCAATGTATGTGCTGCTCTCCGTGATCCCGCACTTGTCGAAGGTTGTCTGGTTGACCCATCCCGTGTGTCCAGTCTGTGCTACCACCAACATAGGGAACTTGGTAGTGTAGTTGTCGGCCAGATACTGCTTGTTCAGCATCGGAAGGTCGCGAATTAGTGCCACGTCCCAGCCGAAGAACAACAACCATGCATTGGGATCTCCTCCCTCTTCTGCCTTCTTCACGGCTTCCTTCATGATATCGTCGACGTTCTTGCTCGATTTCCCGTCGAAACCGCTAACATCAGTCGTTACAAGTTTAATAACACTATACATCAGAGGATGAGAGTGAGCTTCGATCAGCCCCGGCATTAGAGTCTTCCCGTCAGTGAGTTGGACCACAGTCGTCTTTGGACCTTTGAATTCATCAGCTCCCGCTTTCTGTCCAACGTAAACGATTTCTTCTCCTCGCACAGCTACTGCCTCGGCCGTAGGGTTTTGATCGTCTATCGTGATGACGTTCCCGTAGAATATGAGATCCGCGGCCGGATCATCATCGGCTCCCTTGCAACAAAGCGCACCCATGATCTGCTTATCAAGAATACAAATGAAACGTTAAACCTCCCTTAGTCCGGAGCTCAGGAAGTCGAGCATTAGCCAAAAGTAGCCTACCTGCGGTCTATCTAGCTAATATAGGGGAGGTGAAACCATAGAACATCATCCAACCCCTGGATTGGAAACTGACCGCTCACGCACGAACAGGGCGCGATACCGGCGTTAATTTTATTCATGAAGTGAATTAATAATGCTGCGTGTTGTGCAAACCAGGGCTGGATATGGGTGGTCTGAACTGGAAGGAACAGGAAGTGGAAGCATGTGTGTTTAGAAAATGACATAGCAGTATAATATACTTTTTATACTATCCTCCACATATTATTTCACTCACTCTGTTTGCAAACACTTGCCATTCACTTTTACTTGTATAATAGTACAACAATTCACTGGGTCAAAAGATAATACTAGTTGGTTCTTATGTTGTGGCACATAGATCATTGTTTGCTAGTACAAACCTGTGCCATGATCATGAACTGATGTCATAATTGATAAAGGTGTGTGATTATTAATTGTTGTGAATGTACATAGTCAGCTGCTTAGGAAGTAGTAATGGCCATGAATAAGATTATCAGCCTAAGGGCAATAGTTATCATTATGAGTGAGATTCGAACTATTGGGAGTGAGAGAGCGAGACAACACACAAAAGCCTGACACTTTCTGCCTGTTGCCTGTTGCCTGACACTATGATTATATTATTATAATTGAGATTTATATACAATTAAAGTAAACTTGAACAAAATATATATATAGTTGTCATAATGATAATATCCATTGTAGCCTATATCCGCCTTCGATTTACGTGTCACAGCTGTCTACATTGAGATGAAGGGATGAAGAGGACTGAATGGAGAATCCTCGTGGAGGGTGAACTTGTGACCCAACTTCTTTGTCCACCCAACAGGTGTGAATCGATTAGCACGATCGGATCCAAGGATGTCGTTGGCAAGAGCCTCACCGTAGTAGTGGATGTGATCAGGATAAAACGTAAGTGTAACTCCCAATTCAGCTGCATTTTAGCATTTTATTCGGGCAGAAAAGTGGGTCTGGGGACTATCTGCAAAATCATTGGTGATTTTCCTGGATTTTGTACGGGCCAATCAGATTGTAGAAACCATATTTCTTGCACAATAGGCACATGATGTCACACTTGATCTTACCGTAGACACAGATATTCGACTAACGTTTGAAATTGTACATTATGATAATGGTGCACGTGTTGCAGTATGGATAGGTACTATGGTAAAAGTATAAGACTTAGTATATGCATGACCCATGTATTAGCATGTATATAGTCTTACATATGAGCCTTAAGCTTGTCTTGTATTTACTGTATTATAATACTTATCATCAGGTCCTCATGCCTCAGTTCCCCCTCCCCCATGGATTTATAGACAATTAATATTAAATTATAAATTGCGAATAGTGACTAAGCAGCTAGGACATCACAACAGTTAAGATCTAAATTTCATAGCATTATATATATACTTTGCTGCATGAAAACTAAATCAAGTGATATTAGTAGTTTTTACCATGAAAATGATAGGATTTTAAATGTACTAATTATTTTTTATCTACCTTTGTTGATTTGCAGCTTCCATTCAACCAACTGGCGGCCACATGCATATGCATTGTATCAAATGCATATGCATGACCGTCCAGTTATTATAATACTAATTATTGCTAACCATATAAATTAATCATGGTAATACACTCAATTCCACTACATACCTTCTTATTATATTATCAAAAATCAGAGCCATATCAATGTAGATGTAGTATTATTAAGATTTATATATAAAAGTAAACTTGAACAAATTTATAGTAATCATAATGATAATATCTATTGCAGACTATATATACACTGATATAATAAAGAATGCCTGTATACTAATAGTAACACCTTTTTCATCCAGACTGCATGCATGACGTATACATTGTCACTAGTCTGGACTTAAGTGATTGGTGAACCTAACACCAATTACACCTTGCTATTAGACCCACATGACCCATAATTGAATTTTGTGTTTACACGACTGTAACAGAATAGTTCTACAGCAACAAGCTTAAGCTCAAGAAGGACTCCATGAAACATAAAAATGTCAATGTAACTTGATATGTTGAGTCTTCCAATCATGTTTGGCAGTTTTGGTTTGTATATTATAATAATGGATGTAGATTGATTGAAACTGGTATGGTATATTATAATATGCCTGTATATACTAGATGTATATAATTAGGCCTGATGTTCACCCATGTATCCCCTTTAGAGTCTTAGGGTATGAAATTCCTCCTATTTTGAATCTTAGCATTGTTGTCTACAGTTTGAATCCATAGCCAGGCACACAGAGAGAGGCTCACCTAGAACTAAACATCTTCCGTACATGCAGATGACTGTCTCATATGCATTCCTCATGTTCACTGCTATAGTAAGTTTTATCTACATCCATGCATTCACAGGTTTCATTTGACTAACTAGACAGCCATACACACCGCATTCCATTGTATTGTATTGTATTGTACATTGCACAATAATTATTGCTAACAATACAAATGATGATAATAGACCTTTACTACATATTATAATAAATGCACCTGTATAGAGACTTATAGATCATACAAAACTGAACTTGAGCAAAAATTAATATCAGTATGATCTATCATAGACTAGTACTGATATCAAATAATTATAATGAATGCGTTTTTATGAATATAATGCAGGTAATTGGATCTATTGTGACATATAGTGGCATACATTATAAGCACATACTACTGCAATTCATGCACACTTCCGAAAGTTGGAATGCCATCACGGATTGTTGTCAGGGCACTTATTGTTAAGCAGTTTGAGTGCCACCGCGGTACGTTGCGAGGGCCTTTACGGTTCCCAGCTGATCTGGAGGTATATTCAAAGGGTCTGCAGACAAAACAACAAGATCAGCTTTCTTTCCGACTTCAATGCTGCCTATCTTATCCTCCATCATCAGCTGCCATGCCGCATTGATGGTATATGCTTTCAGAGCATCGATTACTTCTATCCGGAGGTCATCATCCTGCAGGTTGTACTCTTTACCCGCCTTTGATTTACGTGTCACAGCTGACTGCATTGAAATGAAGGGATGAACAGGACTGCACGGAGTGTCCTCGTGGAGAGTGAACTTGTGACCAAACTTCTTTGCCCACCCAACAGGTGTGAATCGATTAGCACGATCGGATCCAAGGATGTCGTTGGCAAGAGCCTCACCGTAGTAGTGGATGTGATCAGGATATAACGTAAGTGTAACTCCCAATTCAGCTGCACGTTGAACCTGGTCCTTGGTGATAAGGCCAAGATGCTCCATGCGATAACGGAAGTCTCCCGACGTTTGCTTTCCTTCGAGTGATTTTTCATAAGCATCAAGCATTTGATCAATGGCTCTCTCTCCATGGGAATGAGTAGCAATAGACTTGTGTTTACCTTGATTGTGAACTTCGCAAACTTTTTGTGTGATCTTCTTATCTGTGTGGTTCAAAAGGCCCTTTGGTTGACTGCGGTCAAAACTCAGTTTCTGCGTAAGTTCCGTGTCAAGGTAGTCTTCCTTGACCGCCATTGTTCCAGAATAAGGAGAGCCGTCAGAAAAAAACTTTGTGCCGCCAATCCACAACCTATCTGAGAAGTTGGGGAAGTCGTCTAAAATGCTGGGAATGCCATCGACAAAGTAAATTCCCAATCGACAATGAAGGAGGTTGAATTCCAGTTTAGATAACGTGGATGACAGGTCACTCAGAAGGTCCTTGTTGAAAAGGTGCAAGCCGTACACCGGTTGCTTATCTATACTAGGCATAGCCATTTCAGTAACAGTAGTAAATCCACGATTTGCATAACAGTCCTTGAGTGTCTCCAAGAATGCTGAGATTAAATGGTCGGGATTCGGTAGTGGATAATGTTTCAGCACAGCGTGTATTCCCTCTGTTTCTCTAACAATTCCATTGTCATAATCAAATTTATGTGCTGCTCTCCGTGATCCCGCACTTGTCGAAGGTTGTCTGGTTGACCCATCCCATGTGTCCATTCTGTGCTACCACCAACATAGGGAACTTGGTAGTGTAGTTGTCGTCCAAATACTGTTTGTTCAGCGTCGGAAGGTCGCGAATTAGTGCCACGTCCCAGCCGAAGAACAACAACCATGCATTGGGATCTCCTCCCTCTTCTGCCTTCTTCACGGCTTCCTTCATGATATCGTCGACGTCCTTACTCGATTTCCCGTCGAAACCGCTAACGTCAGTCGTGAGCAATCTAACACTGCTATACAGCAGGGAGTGGGTGTGAGCTTCGATCAGCCCCGGCATTAGAGTCTTCCCGTCAGTGAGTTGGACCACGTTCGTCTTTGGTCCTTTTAATTCATCAGCGCCCGCTTTCTGTCCAACGTAAACGATCGATTTCTTCTCCTCGCACAGCTACCGCCTCGGCCGTAGGGTTTTGATCGTCTATCGTGATGACGTTCCCGTAGAATATGAGATCCGCGGCCGGATCATCATCGGCTCCCTTGCAACAAAGCGAACCCATGATCTGCTTATCAAGAACACAAACGTAGAAACCTCAGTTAGTCCGGTAGTGTATAGAGTATCTATGGTCCAGGCTCAAGAAGTCGAGCATTTATAATAATTATCGACAAGCCGGAAAAATGCTAGACGCGAGATCACGAAATACGTCACCGATAATATTCTAGTGCCGTCAATTTCGTTCATTACTACCGTAATCATAGATAGTACAGTAACTATACTATCTATGCCGTGATCGGAACGCCATTGTCCTCATACCCCTTCCCAGTCACTAGACAAAGTCCCATTTTGTAATACGAAGACGAGAATAGGTCTGAAAACGACACTATACTATATATACTTAAGTTATTAGACTACCCATCACTCTCAGACTGTTATATGCATTCTGAAATACATGACATTGTGTAAGTATGTGCATGTATGTAGTGTAGTATCACTGTCTGATGTACCCTATGTGTCGAGCGTAGCATAGGGTGGGATTAGACAGTGCTTAACTCTTGGCGCTTAGTGGTGCTATGACCAGAGTTTTACTGCATATAATATAGCCACCATAGACAACAGTGAGTACAGCAAACCTCCCAAAGAGACTGTTTTGACTTTATTTTTGTAGGTTTGTAAAGTGTAGGGCAGAGCAGAGCAGAATTTGGCCCAAAGCACCACAGACACTACCAAGAACGCACAACCTCCCAAGGAGGTGTTTTGACTTTATAAGTGCAGTTTTTCAAAGTGTACTGCTATGACAAGAATTTGATCCCATGTCGACACAGACATTACCAAGTACCCAAAACCTCCCAAGGAGGTGTTTTGGCTTTATTTTTATTTTATTATTATGATTGCAAAGTATGGTGTTATGACCAGAATGTGACCCCACTGCACCCCATACACTACCAAAACAACAGAACATCATGAATGGGTGTGTTTACCATAATTTGTGGGTTTGGACATTGTGACACTAGCGCTCGGTGCGCTTAATTAGGAGCCGGGGCCACAAACGAGTTATAATGCACAGCCTACTTCGTGAATATGATTAAGGAGGTCGTTGAAGATTCGTAGACCACCCCACCCAATTCCTTGTTACTATTTTGTAGCTTTTTGAGTATACTTTGTCCCCGAATCGAACCAACATGAAGAAGATAGCCGAAACGGTGAGAAACAGCCCTGTAATGATCAAAAAGAAGTTAGCCGGACAGCATGGCGGGTATTCAGTTGCTCAATCGCACGAAAGTAAGTTTTTAACGATCTGACTCGTTAGGTATCTATGGTTGAAGCGCATTTACCGGTTAATTGTCTGATTAATATTGCTATACTCGCCATGCACTCGCTATATAGCAATCCAGACAGTTGGTATAACGTAGTAAGGCTATTTTCAAGGATGGATCTTTGTTAGTGAGCCTGTCAGTTGTGTTATCTTAGGCTGTTATTCGTGTCTCGGTGGAAATATTGGTGCAGACTTGGACAATGCCCTTAGTAGAGAGCGGGGTAATTTAGAACCCTTTGTAATTTGGATTACCCGACCGTTGACAGTGTTAAAGCTCAGACCTGGGCTGGTGATTCGAATTCATGTCAACAACATCTCCACACAAAGGGGGTTGACCAGCGGTAGACACTTTACCACAACTCGGAATTATCAGTGTTGAAGTCACCTGGCCCACATTACCCGGGTGTCCAACATTTCCATGCTGTCCTTCCAGTTCTGACTGACAGCAACTAACTGGCCTACTTTGCAGTTCTCAAGTCTTTCCGTAATGACTTAAGGCAGGATTTCAACTGTTCCATCATAGACCCTTAATACAAGGGTCTATGGTTCCATCAAGGATGGTGATAACCCCCCCCCCCCCACACACACACGCACACACTGCAATGTATGGGATGTATCCATAGTCTACCAGATGTGGTGTGTCAGGGTTGATCACTTACTTTGAGTGGTTGTTTGGTATTTGAAGGAAGATGAGATGGAGTAACTCTGGATGAATGACCTTCGGCGCTGACCGAGTTGTAGAGCAATTATTTTGAATTTATGTGCTCTCAGTTCGCCTCTAGCACTTTCAATTGTTTGTAAACATTTTGTACATCAATAGGGACTACGTATGTGAAGCATGTATGCTAACCAGGAGTATGTATTAACTGGGAGTGTGTACTAACCGGGAGTGTGTACTAACCAGGAGTATGTACTAACCAGGAGTGTGTACTAACCAGGAGTGTGTACTAATCAGGAGTATGTACTAACCAGGAGTGTGTACTAACCAGGAGTGTGTACTAACTGGGAGTGTGTACTAACCAGGAGTGTGTACTAACCAGGAGTGTGTACCAACTATCTAGGAGTATTTACTAACTAGGAATATGTACTAGCCAGGAGTATAATATTATACTTACATGGAGTACACATGTACTAACCAGGATACGTACTTACTAAGCAAGTTGTGAAGTATTTTATTTTTCTTTCTTTGCAATGTTTCTTAAATTCCACTTCTGAAACTTTCAAGTGTTTGTGCACTCAGTCACTTCGAACTGGATTATTTGTACACCATTCACTTATTTAGAAGTAGGAAATCATCTACATGGCATTGGGTCTGAGATACATATTAACCCACACCACACCTGTACAGGAACATACACAATTCACCAGCAGTTGGATTGTGGGAACTTGCTTGCTACCTGGGGACAATATGTGTGAACAAGACCTAACTAGAAACACGCAATATTCATATCCTGTGTGGTTTGTCACTGGTCCTCTATTACAGCCAGGGAATGCAGCATCAAATGGTAATAAACTGATCCGAACAATGATGATGGCATCAGTGATGGGCGATATCCCTTGGAGAGTGTTACTATCCTGATATTCCTTCACTTAGATCTTCAACTACAGTGAATACTCGTTAATCCGCTGCAATTCGTTTCAAAGAATATGGTAGATTAATGAGTTTGGCAGATTAACCGGATATTCATTGTTACTTGTACATTATATTGTATTGGGAAATTGTGGCAGAATAAAAGGTTTGGCGGATAAAGGGGTGGTGGATTAATGAGAATTCACTGTACAATTGTTTCCTCACACATTTCGGCACCCCTCTTTAGACTTCAGCAATAGCTTCACATGGCCAGAGCTTAGGTAGACGACAGCAAGACAGAGTGATAACTAACTTGACCACTGCCGTAGCACAGCTAGATAATGCACAGCTATAACATGACGTAGCCGATACCAGGATTATAACATGTGCGATGTCTTGATTTTGATCAAATGTTCACAATATCATATCGTCTATATTCTTCAGATATCCCAAATAGCTACAAATATCGGTACATTGCTCAACACTAGATGACATGTGGCTAGGGTGTGTGTTAACCCCTGATTACTTCACATCACTAAAAGGTTCAGGAAGCATGATACCGGGACACCTTTGAGATAAAGACGTTTTTCTCTCCGTAACACACACACGTGTGAAGATAGTACAGTCCCATCTGTACCTGTCATCCTTGGAGAGATTCCAAGATGTGTGGTACAAATGTTGGGTGTCATCTGTAGTATACTTGTATGTATGCCTTATTGTGTGGGGAGTGTATATAGCACCATTCATGGTATGCGCGCATTCATGCCTCCAATTGCTGTACTACTGTTTTGTTCAATTGCCGTGCATTTTCAAAATATGGGTCTGTATGCTGGAGGCTATGTGTATTGTCTGTAGTTAAACATACATCCCTACATGATGTATTTGACCTCGTTATGTTCGCGTTACAATAATCAATTTGTTCTTATTTTCACCTCATTGAAACTATTACACCACTACTGTTGTTAATAACGCAAGTACTGTGTGCACATAGCATTATATTACATCTTATGAAAGTATTGTTTGAAATAGAAACAGGAAAAAGCATTGATGTCAACAACTTCCCAATTGCATACAGTGGAGCCGTTCATGCAGAATTGAGGGAATCCTGGGACTCCCCCTGCCCCCCCCCCCCCACACACACTAAAATTCCTCTCCCCTGCGCTCCCATTGTATTGTTCACCTCAACTTCAAAGTCGTCAAGAGATGAGGCAATACTGGTCATATTGAAGTTTGAAACAAGAAATTCGTTTTCCATGAGGTTTAATTTTTTCACTTTTCAGTTGGATTCGTGAAATTCCATCACCACAGATGTTGCTACAGCACATTGAGTGACTTTAACAGTACTGCAATTCCAAATCTGTGCAATTAAAACGGCGAATAGTTGTTCTCAAATGAAACAGCTACGTTTTCTTCTTTAAACCTTCGCCTGCCACATATATAGTGTTCTGCGACCGTTCGCCACCTGTCATTCCTGTCATTGCTTTGCTTTCTGTTTGCTATAAACAAATACCAAAGTAGCTACATATTTCCTATTCCTAGGGTATTTGGCCTTGTATATTCACTGTATATCAACAGTATTCATTGTATACTAACTATGAATTTACTGTAAACTAGCTGTATATTTACTGTATACTAGCTGTATATTTACTGTATACTAGCTGTATATTTACTGTAAACTAGCTATATATTCACTGTATACTAGCTGTATGTTCACTGTAAACTAGCTGTGTATTTACTGTATACTAGCTGTATATTTACTGTATACTAGCTGTATATTTACTGGATACTAGCTGTATACTATCTGTCCCATAGAACTGGAAGATGATTGGCTGCATGGACCTGTTGAAACAGATGCTGGAGTGGTGTTCTATTTGAAGGTAAGGAGAATACATTGATAAGATTTGATATCAAATTGGTCACAATTACAACAGTGCTTTCATTGAAGTAATGTCACGATGTGGACAAATTAGCCGGTCCCAATGTGTTCTTTGTGAAGAGGGTCCACTGTATTCCAAATGGATAGTACTTAGGCCATAATTCACCCAAACTAAGTGCAGCATAGTAACTGGATGCTAGTGTACCGCTGGGAATTCGGGTGAATGTCAAAAAGTGTATTCCAATTACAAAACTCAACACACAAATGTGTTCACTTGCTGTTCATGCACTGTATTTTCACACCTCGAGGATTGAAAAATATCTGGAACCATGTGATTAAAATATCAGCAAATCTGATTTACTCGAGTTCACACTTTGTACTTGCTGTTGGTAATTAAACTATGTACTTTGTCATGGGAGCGTGTGATTCATGTTCACTTATGCACATTTGAAATTGGTATTAATTTTACATGTTGCATGCCATACCCCTTCACTTATAAACACGTATGTTTGTACCCATATATGTTTGTACACATGTATGTTTTTGTACATGTATGCTTGTGTACATGTGTTTGTATGCATGTACGTATGTACATGCCTACCTATCTGAATATTCAGAGCATATGAAATTGATTGTACTGGTTCGTTTAACATAACCTGGGAGGAAGCTCTCCAGAGTGTAGTCATGTGTAGCCAATCAAGACTTGGTATTTTTTCCACATACATACT
>OZ026552.1:3656547-3771547 GCA_964020155.1 Chondrilla cf. caribensis | reverse complement strand
TTGCAGATAACACAGTTTCCTCTCTTTCACTATAGCAGATACGTAGATAGAAGATGGAATCAAAAGACGTGAATTAGTTGGATCAGAAAGGCATCAGTATACAAGAAAAAAGAGGTGACAGAAAAACTTTTAGAAAACTTCAAATCAAACAACCTCAATGAACACAATGCATGCATGTACGCACGCACGCAAACATGCACACACACACACACACACACACACACACACACACACACACACACACACACACACACTGTAAGAACCTAGTGAGAGCTTTGATCACCAGTGGGATACCATCATTTTGAGTCAAATAGTCTTTATTTTGAGGATCTATTCATAAAACAAATACGTCAGAAGTGATGTATGCAACAACAACAACAACAACAACCATAATGGATGATATGTTTACTAACACACATAGTTGTTTTCACATATAACTTGATTGTGGGGAATAATTTGATGAGGTACACAAAGCCAAATGTAGTTTGTCGGTACCTGATATACGTATGTACTCTATTAATGGAAGTATACATTGAATGTACTGTGTGTACTGTGTGTGCTTTGTGTATGTCTGGATGTACTGTGTGTGTCTTGGATGTACTGTGTGTACTGTGTGTGCTTTGTGTATGTCTGGATGTACTGTGTGTACTGTGTGTGCTTTGTGTATGTCTGGATGTACTGTGTGTGTCTTGGATGTACTGTGTGTACTGTGTGTGCTTTGTGTATGTCTGGATGTACTGTGTGTACTGTGTGTGCATTGGATGTACTGTGTGTACTGTGTGTGCATTGGATGTACTGTGTGTACTGTGTGTGCATTGGATGCACTGTGTGTACTGTGTGTGTATGTCTTGGATGTACTGTGTGTACTGTGTATGCCTTTGTGTGTACTGTGTGTGTCTTGGGTGTACTGTGTGTACTGTGTATGCCTTTGACGTACTGTGTGTACTGTGTGTGCATTGGATACACTGTGTGTACTGAGTGTGTATTGGATGCACTGTGTGTACTGTATGTGTATGTCTTGGATGTACTGTGTGTACTGTATGTGTATTTGATGTACTGTGTGTACTGTGTGTGTATGTCTTGGACGTACTGTGTGTACTGTGTGTGTATTGGATGCACTGTGTGTACTGTGTGTGTATTTGATGTACTGTGTGTACTGTGTATGCCTTTGACGTACTGTGTGTACTTTGTGTGTCTTGGGTGTACTGTGTGTGTCTTGGGTGTACTGTGTGTACTGTGTATGCCTTTGTGTGTACTGTGTGTATATGTCTTGGACGTACTGTGTGTACTGTATGCGTATTTGATATACTGTGTGTACTGTGTGTGTATGTCTTGGATGTACTGTGTGTGTATGTCTTGGACGTACTGTGTGTACCCACCTACCCAAACAGCAGTTGCACACTCCTCCAACAGCAAACTCAATCATGTGCTCATCCGTTTCATCAGCGAGAACATCTGTAGAATAGTTTAGTAGCACTCATACTATGTACTGAACTGTGGCTTGATACCACTATAGAGACAGATATGAAAAAATTACTTAATAAAGAAGTACATAATTACACACACGCACACACACACACACACACACACACACACACACACACACACACACACACATGTACACACATTCACAAAAGGCAATGCAATGCTGAACGTACCCAGAAAGAGATCAATAACATTTAATTTCCGAAAATGTTCATAGTTGATAGGATCATAAGCAAAGTTTCCCAAATTGGCTAGAATTTGAAGTTTATTCTCTGAAATAAGAGACAAAATGGGACACAAGCTTTTTACAACGCCCATTATATCAAGGTAAACAATATAAATTGCTTACCTTTCTTATCAGTGTCTTGATACTCTGTTACTAGTGCTTGTAGGTACTTGAAACGATCTAAATCTTCCGAGCGAGTTCTTTTATCCAAGTATTTCTGACTACTAAACATGCTCCGATCCTAGGTAGCCATTTTATCACGTGACTCCGTAAAAATGGAGACCCTCTCGGAATCTTTTAAAACCATGAAAGACGCTTTCGGGAGCAAGCAAGAGGATGAAGAGGAAGAAACCTTTTTCACAGAAGTGAGACACAAAGATGTATCCAAATGTTTGTTAAAAATTGCCTGCAGACTCAGTACTGAGTGTATTTCAGATCCGGCCTGCCTCATCGAGTGGTGGCAGCTTGAACAATTGATGCTATGATCAAACTCAAGCAACACCTCAACACTATTCTTCATATTCACTATCATAGGGATGTGGGTACTATGTTGTTCTATATGGTCCCAGGTATAGCACTCCGTCTTTTCAGTCGCTTGTTCTGTGCATATCCTGGCGACTTCAGCTGACCACAGTATCCCCACTAACACGCTAGCACCGTCACCATGTGCTGTCAAATACCACGAGCCATTTCTCAAGTTTGCCACTTTACCTGTTTTGCTTTATCCTGAACCCAGGTGAGGAAGAAGGTCAACCTGACCTGGAAGCAGAGACTCATTGCTTTTGGTATTTGCTTCATTGTATCCTGTTTGTTTGCTGTGCTGGTGAGTGTGACTATGCACGTGTGCACGTGTGTGTGTGTGTGTGTGTGTGTGTGTGTGTGTGTGTGTGTGTGTGTGTATGTGTGTGTGTGTGTGTGTGTGTGTGTGCACGTGTGTGTGTGTGTGTGTGTGTGTGTGTGTGTGTGTGTGTGTGTGTGTGTGTGTGTGTGTGTGTAGAAAGCACACACATTTCAATTTTTTTAGATTGCCCCTATTAGACCCGTATAGCTTATATCATGTTCTTTTATCTCTCCTTTTTGCGAAATTGGAGTTTTGAGATTGTATGAGAGAGAGGAAGTTTACCGTCAGTTTTAACCATATCCTTCATTTCTCTTGAGAGATCTCCAGTTTTGTGCATGTAATAACATGTCTATGTAGGCTTTGTGGGTTCACATCACATTGTGCTGACTGTAGATTTTCCTACTGTTGTGTATCCATGCATGCAAGTTTATTTCCTCATCACATTCCACCCATACGTTCGCACCAACATGTACATATTGTGTGGGTGAATGGATGCTGAATGGACAGCACCTTCCTTATATTGTGATGCAGGGAGTTATATTTGTGAGAATCAAAGTGGCAGTATTTGCTGTGTTCTTCTGTGTGGGAACTATTGCTGGAGTTGTCAGGTGTGTGTGCATGCGTGTGTACATACATGTTTGTGTGTCTGTCTGTGTGTGTGTGTGTGTGTGTGTGTGTGTGTGTGTGTGTGTGTGTGTGCACGTGCGTGTGACATTTACATTCTCTCTCTTTCTCTTTCAGCACCTTTTTCCTAGTTTCTCCAATCAAGCAAGTCAAGGAGATGCTTAGTGTGGTCAAAGTTATATGTGTAATAGTCTTTCTCGTGAGTATGTATGTCCCCATAGTGTGCACCATATGTACAGTATAGTATATGCAGTAGAAGTATAGACTTGGTGTACCATGCAATGTACGCATGTACTTGCTAAGTTGCTTAGCATGTAGTATCTGTTTTTTCTTTCTGTAGATTGCATTTATCCTTACTCTGTGTGCGGCATTCTGGGTAAGTGTGTATCGTATGTTCTGGTGTACTCTCTCTGCCTACTTTATTCTTAATGCATCTATTGCATGCTTAAGTGTATGTACATATATACGTGTGTGTGTATTCATTCTTGTATGTACGTATGTGTGTGTGTGTGTGTGTGTGTATGTGTGTGTGTGTGTGTGTGTGTGTGTGTGTGTGTGTGTGTGTGTGTGTGTGTGTGTGTGTGTGTGTGTGTGTGTGTGTGCATGTGTGTGTGTGTATGTCTATGTTCATCCTCGTGTGTTGCTGCTTCTCCATTTACAGTGGACGAATGTAGCCGAATTGGCAGTACTGTTTGGAATCATCCAGTTCATAGCACTCGGGGTCTACTGCGTGATGCTGATACCTTATGCTCAGTAAGTGACCCTCACACAGGAACTCTCATGGGATGTGAATCGGACAGGAGTTTACCTCTCAACTAGAAGCCCTTCTCTGCACCCACCATATCACATGGTGTTTGGTGTGGCCCAAGTCACTGTCACAAATACAATTGCGGGTTTCCCATTTCCCACTGGAAACTTTCCTTGTGAAGCCATTAAAATGATATTCCGCACCGCATAGCACTTGGCTACGAGGACCTGTACGGTATCCATTATTCAGCCTCACGTTGTGTATGATACTTTGGTAGTAGGTAAAATCTCGATATTATGTCTTGGAGCTGCTATTGTTTTGTCTTCCACGTGTAGGCATTTCATAAAGGCGGGATGCGGAAAGCTGGTATCAGCGGTAACGTCATCCTGAGTTGACTTATCGTTTTAATATTGTTTCCGAGAGCTAACGATGGAAACTGTGCATTGCAGCATGCCGCATTGAATGCCCTTGCCATGCAGCCATGAATTTATACAGATATAATGTCTATGGTTACACATAATATGTCTCTTGTGCAGTATTTGTTGAATATGAGGTCGATTGATGTTGTATGAATGTCTCATGCATTTCTCTAATTTTCATGGAATGTTATTTTGCATGTTTCAAACGAACAATTTCAGATTCATAAACATGAGAAATTGTGAGTATTCTCTCCTCCATTTGTGTTGAAGTTAAAAGCCCGTTATAAAGGTGTGTGAAGATTGGCCTGCCTATTATGGTACACAGAGATCTTCATGCTACGTATGACATAGTTATGATAATATATATAAATCAATTTAAATTAACATGGTTGGTCCATGCAGTATTATCGGAGGAGATCAAGCTAAATGTGAAATTTTCAATTAGACTATTTTGTAAGCATACATACATAATATTTCTATATAGCCAAAATGATTATATGTATCCATATTGTATGCATAATATGTATGTATACATGATATCATATATGTACTGAATAATAATCTCAAGCAATTATACATAATATTGCAATTGATTGAGTATATCCATTAATATAATACGTTATGTATACTGTATTATATACATAATAATATTATTATATATATATATAATTTATACATACTGCCATTGTACTTGGTTACATGCATTAAGACCGTCAGATGTCGTCTTTCTGAGGGAAGTACGTAAGCTTCGTGAGCATTTTTCCTCTTGAACATTTTAACCAAAAAGATGATCCCGATGAGGGCGGCCAAAACAAGGATATCCAAGAGTAAGCCCCAAAAGAAGCACCCTACTCCAACATCCACATACCAAAATCAAAGTCTATATGGCAAATAACATACATGTCATACATCAAATAGTGGGAAAGTTGGCTGTACTATACGAACATAAACCTTGGCAACACTAGAGCAATAAAGCGCTTTATTGTGAACTGGTTTCAAACTGGTTTAATATGGGATGTACTCAAATCAATTAGGCATCCACCTTAACACTTCAGTGTTCAAATTACGTAAGTACAACATAACAATATTAATGCCACTCATTTTCACATAATAAAAAAAGCTGTTTTGATGTCACAGAGTGTGTAGAATCCTCTAACTAGCAACGTTTCATAGGCTTGAAGACAGCCACAACATAAAGAGAATGACAAAAGTGAAATGAGATCCCTACGAGGCATGTAAGGAATTTGTTGTGGGAAAAACAGCAATCTAGCCAATGTACGAATTGGTGAACATGTGCAGCAAGCCTGAACAGCAAGTAGAGAGCATTTCTGCCAACAAATATGATGATTCCACCAACCTGGATGTTGCTGAATTGAGATCCTGGTGCACCTGTGGCTGCACTGAGAGCCGACCTAATGCTATACATACCATACAGGCATACAGCCTAGGTTATATATCCAGCAGCCTCCATCACAGAGAAAATTTCAGCCTATGCAGACAGTCGATCCCGAATCACCAGAAGTGAAAGAAAAGTATTTGCCACATCTTTCAAGCAGAAAAGATTGAAGTTAGGATTCACACAGACTCAGATCGGACAAGCTCTTGCAGAGATATATAAAAGGAACTGATTTCAGTTAAACCACCATCTGCCAATTTGAAAATCTCCAACTCAGCTTCAAGAATGCTCAAAAGCTCAAGTCAGTTTTGGAGAAATGGCTGGAACAAGCTGAACAAGCAGGTTCTGCCCACAAGAGGTCTCTGCTAATTTTGTTAATCAGCCATGCATCATCTAATGAAATTACTGCCCTGATAATCTAAACCTAGATAAAGAAGTGGTGTAAGTTTGGTTTTGAAACAGATGTCAGCGTGAAAAATGGGTTTTCTTCCATCAGAGGTCACTTCAAACATGAAAATGGCATCTGCGGCACTGTTCCTGTTCACTGTAGGTGTTTCAGTCGCACTAGACACCACGTGTGGAGGCAAGCTCCTCTTTTAATGAGGACACATCCTTCTGGAGTCTCAAGACTTCCCTGCAAAGCCTTGCCTCCTACATAAAAAACCAGATATAGATTTTGATACAGCTAGGATATTATGATATGAAGGGGGGGAGAAAAGCCATTATTAAGCACAAGAAAAACACCAGTAAGACTGCATACGTTCTCGGACACAGGGTACAAAGAACATGGGCCCAGAAAAACTGGATGCTTTGCCCTGGCAAGAATGTCTGTACTACACCACAAAGATACATGCTAATTATGATTGGTTAAAGATGAGTCAGACTTAAAATGATAACAGAAATGATAATAATACATCAGATCAATTTTGTTTGCAGCAGTGGTCTGTTGGGAGACCAAGCAGAATTGGCCCTTGCGTGAAAGATGACTTGGGAGCATGAGATGGCTGTTGTGGCTCCAGATGTCAGGATCTTTTTCCACTCAGACATACGTATGTCTTGCCAGGAAGCTGACAGTGTGGATAAGGAGTCTGGGTTGTAATGGCCCAGGGCTCCAATCTCAATGGTGGAATAACTTGCTTTCCATCCTTTCCTCCTGATATCAGAGAGTAGGTACAGATATTCCAACTTGTTGGCTTTCCTGTTACGTGCAGCAGCCATTGCATCCATTGTGTTACCACAGAATGTTAATTCCACCAAGTGAAGAGTCTGACCTTTAACAGCTACCAAATCAGGTCTGTAAGGGGTGACTTCAACATTTAGAGGGATGGTAGAAGGTGGAGCATAAGATGCCCTTAGGCCAGGAATGTCGATAAAAATGGCCCATGAACAGTCAAGGTGGAGGAGGAGGTTGTTTCGAAGCTGGTTGAGGACTGAGTCGTGTCGCCACGTGAAGTGGCTATCCAGGAGAGCTGTGGGGCATCCTGATAGGATGTGGGCTGTTGTACATGGTGATGGTTGTCTGCATAGAGGACAGACCTGGGAGACTCTAAATTTCCATCGGTGGAGATTCATAGGAGTGGGTAGTGCGTCGGACCCGGCTCTCAGCAGGAATGATAGCTGGCCCTTGGGCAGGCCATCAACATACGATTCCATAGCTTGGTGTCTTCTTCCAGGTTGATGATGTCTATAAATTTGCGCTGAACTTGGAGGCTCTCAAGTTTGTTATTCCACTTATTCTTCCTTTCCTCTATGACTAGCTGTTTTACTGCAGTCTTTAGGGCCTTCTTTGGTTGCTGCAGATCTAGCATTTGGAAACGTTCCCTAAGAGCTTTGCTAACCATGCCACCTTGCAAGAAGGCCGGCTCATTTAGGATGTTAATTGTTCATTTCAATGATGGCTGGGTCAGAGGAGTAGTGAAGGCTCACTAACAGAGACAGCTTAGCTTTCATCGTTACAGCACCTAGTAAAGGGACATTTGTGACAGTGGGATGATGGATAACAGCCCTTGTTGCATTCCTAGGAAGCTGCAGCCATTTCTTGACATATCTAGCTATGGTGTTCTCCAGGGTAGCAATGGTGGATGGTTGGATGAGATTCACCATAACATGGAAGTGTGTGGATGGTATGAGGTAATGGCGTAGTATCCAGACCTTCATCTCCCCACGGATTGGGCGGTCGTCAATCTTTTGGAGACCCTCGGTGATGATGGATTTGAGTGAAGAACTAGCAGCTTGTTTGGTCAAAGGCTCACTTGCTGCTATTGTGTGGCCAAGAAATTTGGTTGGAGCGTCTGACAGACTCCTCGTAGTACCATTCGTCAGGCTGAAATTGGCTTTGGGTGAGACTGTACCATTTTCGATTGACAAAGAGACACATTTAGGTGGTTTCAGGCTGAGGCCTAAGTCGCTGCAGGCTGAGTTGATTCTTTGAAGGGCTTTTTGGTGGTCAACTTTGTTAGAGTTGATGATTGTGAGATCGTCCGCAAATGCCTTTACCTTGTGTTCAGTGCCATTAGCGTACTTGGGTTGAGCAGGATGATCTTTAAGGGGCTTTGGCAGTTTTGTTCCCGGTTCGATGTAGCATTTGGCATTTTTTCTGGCCAAGAACCATTGAACTGTGTTGAGGTCAAGGCATTCTGTTTGACCATCAGGGTGAGCGAGTACAGCTCTGCCATCAGGAAGGTAATTGGTGATAGTAGAATGATACCAACCACGAGGCTCGTCAGAGTCTGGCTCATCCCAAAGGATGTAAACATGGGCATCTCTCGGCGGGAGTGAGTCGGAGTTGGGGACTGGAATTTTGGATCTGAAACCCTGGAAGGCCCAGTTGGTAGCCAGGTGGAGAATTGGGCTAATAGCCAGAAGGAAGATAATAGGGGACATGGTGTCACCTTGAAAGACACCTCGATCTATTGGAAAGGTAGAAGTGTCCCAATTTTTTGTGTGGATACGGGCCTTTAATTTGCTGTAGCAGTCTGCGATGTACTTGGAGATAGAATGTGGCACTTTAACAAGGGCAAGCATGTCGTGGATGAGGCTATGAGGGGTAGAGCCAAATGCGTTTTGAATATCCAGAAAGGTGATGTTAACGGGGAGATTCAGCAGCCTAGCTTGGTGTAAAATACCATTGAGAGTTGATATGTGCTCTGTAGCTCCAGAGACGCCCCGGAGGAATCCTTTTTGGATATTTGGATTGATAAAACCATTGGCGAGGCAGTATCTCTCAAGGCGCCTAGCTAGGATCTTGTGGAAAACTTTACCAGTAGCAGAGGTTAAGGCTATAGGACGGAAGGAGGATGGGAGTTTAGGGTCACCACCCTTGCTGACTAAAATGATCTTGCCTTCACACCATGGTTCTGGGGACTGATGGGAGTCCTTCACAATACGCGAGAATAGCTCAGCAAGGAAGCTGTGTGTTGAGGGGAGATTCCAGAGGTGGTGGTAGGAGATGCGATCATCACCAGGGGAAGAACTCTTATCACACGACTTCAGGACTCTCCTAATCAATGTGGGAGTGATTGCTGAGGTGTCAAAGTCCTCTTGGAAGGATAGGGGCATTACTTAGGAACCCAGGCAGGGATGCCTTGGTATGTAGTTGAGGAGGACTCAAAGGAATTACTAAAGAATTCATACGCAGTGGCTGGAGGAAATTCAGGATCTTAATTCCCCTCCAGAACCGACCTGACAAACTTCCAACGGTTTCTCCAGAAGGCCCCCTCCTGTTTAAGTGCTGACAGCTTCTCCTCTTGGCGTCGTTTGTCTTTTAGAGCCTTACTGTGAAGCCTCATGACGTGGAGAAATTGGTCGGGTTCGTTGCGGATGTTTCTCCGTGCGGTCTTCTTGATAGCGGCAAGGTTGGAGACGGTCGTTTCTATTCGTCTGGGCCTATGTTTTTGTTTGCTGTCATCTTTTATAACTCCGAACTCCACAAGAGTATGCATGACAACATTGGAGAAGGCGTTAGCTGCTTGAGATGTGGTAACGGCTCGGCAGGTCAGGTCTGATGATATCTTTGCCAGTTTCTGATCCACCTGGGAATCGATGAGGTTCCAGTCGAATTTTTTGGCAGTATTTTCTAATACACTGACACACATTACAAAATGAAAGATAAAGCTAACGACTTCATGTCATGACAATAACACACCAGATAAAGAATACGAATAAATACACTAACACACACTACACAGAGACGGCCGTAAAGTCAAACGACATCTCTATAACCCCTCACCTCTGATTATACCGCGACTTGTGGAGTCGTGGAGGGGATATATAGTCCACATACGGAAGAGAACCTATTTCCTGGCGGGGCCTCCGTGAGGGGGTTCGATTCCGAACGAATCCTCTGCGCTTTTCCCATTATCTTCTCAAACATCTCCTTGGAGGATTCAACTTTTACGACAATTCCAGCTTCCGCCGATAGTCTTCTTATTGCCGATAGCATGGCGCTTTCATCGAGGTTCTTCCCGTCGAGACTTGAAAAACGATAGAAAATCACTTGATCATCTTGAAAATTGGGTATTCATTCACAAATGCGAATGTGCCGAATCGTAGATTTGCCGCTCCTTATAAAACCACTGGACACTTCAAATTTCGCGCCATAAGGGAAGGGACGGTGTCATCGGGTATCCGGTGTCATCGGGTATCCGGTATCCCCACTTTTTTGTATCCCCGTACGATATCTCCTAGTGGATACTGTATCCCCGTACATTATCCCCTAATATAACCGCAGTGAATTATGTATCTCCCTATGTATCCCGTACGTGGATATTGTATCCCCGCAATTGTGTAAGTTAGAGACGACCTAGTCTCGAACAATTCGTCGAGGAACGACCATAAGAGGCCCATGGCAACGCTTAGACGAAGAGGAGATGATAACAACGCTTGAGCGGGAAGAAGGCCATGGTAACGCTTGGGCGGGAAGAAGGCCATGGTAACGCTTGGGTGGGAAGAATGTGAAGGTGTTGCTGGAAACTCGCACCCTGCAAGTTATTTAATTCAATGTAGCAGTGTTCAAATGGCAAAAGAAGCGAATCAAGCGATGGAGACCAAGTTGGAAGACGAGAGCCGCAAATTCGAAGAGATACGCGAGTATATTTCGAGAGAAGAGTACCCAGATGGCAGTAGCAAGAGTGACAAGCTTGTGATACGACGCCGCGCGAAGGATTACCAAATTATCGATGGTCTGCTCCACTATGTCGGTCACTTGAAGAAATGCGGGTTGGAGGGAGATCCTACAAAACGAGTAAGCGGCTTAGCCACTCAGTAATCTTGGACACGAGTGTGTGTGTGTGTGTGTGTGTGTGTGTGTGTGTGTGTGTGTGTGTGTGTGTGTGTGTGTGTGTGTGTGTATGTATGTATGTATATATATATGTAATATTATGTATGTATGTATGTACTATGTACACAAATTATTATTATTATTATTATTATTATTTGAGTGCCACATGCCACAAAAAGGGTATTGCATGTGTATATTTTAGTAACCTTGTCAAGTAAGATCTATATCTCTTTAATTTCACTACTTGTGCTCATTATCTAGCCACGTCTGGTGATTAGTGAAAAAGGTGAACAGCTTAAAATTTTACGTACCATTCATGAACAGGGACATCTGGGAAGAGATAAAGTACACAGTCAAGTTGGAGCTCGGTATTATTGGAAAACCTTGTACTCAGATGTTGTTGATCTTGTAAGTTACGTACCATGGCATATGGGCATATGTACATTATGTGTAACCAACATGTACGTATATGAAGTCACAATCTATGCATACAATGTGATGTGATGTGAAACTTGATAATAATGATTTAACCACATACCCTGTACATATATTTAATAATATGTGATATTATAATATATATATATATATATATATATATATATATATATATATACGTATATGCAGGTCCAGTCATGTGATGTTTGATGATTTATACTATTATTCATTATATCATTTTTATATTATATTATTTTTATTATTTTTATTACTACTATATTGTTTATAAATAATTACCTTACCTTATTAATATTTATTCTGTTATTTAATTTATATACACATTTTTGAATTATAATAATTATGCCTAATATATATTATTATACAACTTATATAAAATTAATATATATACGTACGCGCATTATTTTACATATATATGATGGCCTAGGGTTGCCTATGATTATATATATGTATGGGATACATTATTCACTAGGTGGTCAGCGGGGTACAGGATTCCCTGGGAGGATACACTTTTCACTAGGGAATAATGTTTGGGGGATACGGTATTTACGGGGATACCATATTCCCTCTGACACCGGTATCCCCACTTTTTTGTATCCCCGTACGATATTTCCTAGTGGATACTGTATCCCCGTACATTATCCCCTAGTGGATACTGTATCCCCGTACATTATCCCCTAATATAACCGCAGTGAATTATGTATCTCCCTATGTATCCCGTACGTGGATATTGTATCCCCGCAAATGTGTAAGTGAGAGACGACCTAGTCTCGAACAATTCGTCGAGGAACGACCATAAGAGCGGGAAGAAGGCCATGGTAACGCTTGGGCGGGAAGAATGTGAAGGTGTTGCTGGAAACTCGCACCCTGCAAGTTATTTAATTCAATGTAGCAGTGTTCAAATGGCAAAAGAAGCGAATCAAGCGATGGAGACCAAGTTGGAAGACGAGAGCCGCAAATTCGAAGAGATACGCGAGTATATTTCGAGAGGAGAGTACCCAGATGGCAGTAGCAAGAGTGACAAGCTTGTGATACGACGCCGCGCGAAGGATTACCAAATTATCGATGGTCTGCTCCACTATGTTGGTCACTTGAAGAAATGTAAACAATGTAGTTTAAGCTAAGTCTTAAAGTACTCTTTCTTTACCTAATAACTTCCTATTTGGTTTTTTTTTCAATATACTTTATAGGTATATACTTTATATACTCTTATATTTATATTATATTATTTATACTATTATTCATTATATCATTTTTATATTATATTATTTTTATTATTTTTATTACTACTATATTGTTTATAAATAATTACCTTACCTTATTAATATTTATTCTGTTATTTAATTTATATACACATTTTTGAATTATAATAATTATGCCTAATATATATTATTATACAACTTATATAAAATTAATATATATACGTACGTGCATTATTTTACATATATATGATGGCCTAGGGTTGCCTATGATTATATATATGTATGGGATACATTATTCACTAGGTGGTCAGCGGGGTACAGGATTCCCTGGGAGGATACACTTTTCACTAGGGAATAATGTTTGGGGGATACGGTATTTACGGGGATACCATATTCCCTCTGACAACGGTCTAGCCCGAGTAGCGATCAGTTCCCACCTACCAATTAACAAATAACACGTATATAGTGTTTCTACGGCTCACCATACACCCCGTACGTGTTAGGAGGACCATGGATACTGTAACCATAGTCTATGCTCTAACTCAGGTTAGAGTATCTGTGGGAGGACAGAGGGAAGCAAGAAAAGAATAAATCTAGTGTTGTTTTGTCGATTATGCAATGATTTTTCGTCAGAATATAAGTACTCTCAATTTGTATCGTTCATAGTGAACATCAATGTCTCTAACCACTCTGTGAATGCACAGCAGACAAACTACATTCGCAAAAGTATTTCATCTGTTTGTTTATCAGAAATAATAGCAATGATACAACTAGGACTGAATATGTTGGTTCTATAGCTCATTCCTTCGTTTGCAATTCTTGATCGGCGACTTGTTGTGACCACGGAGAAACATATGATCGTATCATGTCCTTGCAAAATACTAGTAATATAGTAATATAGTGATATGGTATATAGTATGAAAAGATGGCGGAGTTGATTGTATCAGAGATTTTTACTGAGAGTGATTTATCAGTTTCAAGCGATTTGTTGCCGATTTCACCGATGCCGATGTCTGAGAAAAGCAAACCGAATAGTGATGGAGTCGGAGTTTTGCCTTCCGAAAGGATAGATCCTTCAATTGCCGATTCAATTGGTCAGCGCGTACCGAACGTGACAGGAGTTGAGGTGTGCTGTGGCTCTATTAAGGGAGTTTTTTATCCAAAGAAGTTTAAGAGCTCCAAGAGTAAGTGTATTGAGTATGGGGGATCTCTCATTACTCCCACTGATTTTGAGAAGAGGGGTGGAAGGGGAAGGGCGCGCAAGTGGAAGAAGTCCATTAGTTTACTTGATGGTAGTTCTCTTGAGAGTTATCTGAACAATGAGGTGGATAAGGCGGGAGTGATGAGGGGGAAAAGAGAAGGTCTGAGGGGGGCAAAGGGGAAGTCAGGCTTATCAATGAGTTTGAATAAGGGGCTGGATGAAAGTGAGATAAGAAGCTCAGAGTTGGTGCCTGAGGAAAGGGAGGGAAGTAGCCACTCCCCAGTGCATTATGGGCAGTCCTCAGTCAGGAGGCCTACAGCAGATATGCATAAGAGTGGAAATGTGAGAAGTGCACCACCTAATGAAGCAGATGTTGTCTCTGTTAGGGTAGCTGTCAGCGAGGTTAATGATGATGTTGATGTGGTGCCTGTTAGAGAAGATTTTGTTGATAACGTAGCTACCAACGATTTAGAAGTTGATGGTATTGACTCAGAAGTTGATGCTATTGAAAATGAGTCAAGCGGGGCTGAGGTCAATGATGTTAGTGAAACAGTTGATGATGTTGGGCATGGGGTGTGTAACGAGGGACTGCAAGGCCCCTCTGAAACATATACAGCGGGACCTCTGCAAGCTGATAGTTTAATGAGAAAATGGGTCAACCTGCTTGTGTCTAAGATCGAATTGTTAGAGAAAGACTTAGCAGAGCAGAAGGCAAAGAATGAGTGCCTTGAAATGAGATTGTCCAGCCTTGAGAAGTTGTATAGTAGCACAGAATGTGCCAAGTCACATGGCTCCCGGCCCCCCAGACCTAACCCCGAACCTGCAGCCCCTACAGAAGTATGTGAGTGCATCAATCCCCCAGTTGGTAGTGTATCCCAGGAATGTGAAAAACCACAGCAAATTCCAACCAGAAGCGTGAAGTATAAAAGCAATGAGAAAAAAAACGCCCAAAGTAGTGAATAGCACAAAGGCAAGGTCCAGTATGTCAGGCACCATCAATTCCACATTTGGAAGAGGTGGAGAAGGTTGCACCCTATCACAAGGGGGCAAGGAGGTATGTTGGGAAGCGTAAGTTGTGGGGAACGAGATTTTCTGAGACAGAAGAGAGCATTAAGGGTAAGATAGAGGGAGTGTTAGAAGGCAAAGGAGAGGTTTTGGTTAGGAAGATAGAAGTGGAGGATAAGGGTAGAGTTAAGTGGTGGTTTTGGATAGAGGCAGATGAGGTCATTTTGACTGGGCTGGAGGAGATTAAGGATAAGTGTGATAAATACTGGAAACTGGAGAGCTCTCCTTTTTTAGGAGGGGTAAGGATTCTACCAAAGATAAAGTTATGGAAGAGGGGGGAAACAAAAGGGAATGTGTGAGGGTGGAGGGTACTGAGGGGGTTATTAATGGGCCAGGGAAGGGTAGAGATGGGTTTAGGGATGAAAATAGATGTAAATTACATTTCGTGTGTTGGAACGTATGTGGGTGGTCTAATTGTAGGAATAGGGAGGATTATAATAGTAGAGGTGTACTAGGAGATGATTGTAGATGCAAAGTAGCAGAGTATTATCAGGCAGATATTATTATAATAACGGAGTCTTGGCTTAAGGGAAAGGACGTAGCAGAGTTGACTGGGTATGTTTGGTGGGGAAGAAATAGGGCATCAGTGGACCATAGAGCAGTGAGAGGATCGGGGGGTGTAGGATTTTTTATTAAAGAAGAGTTGGTTGATTTATTAGAGATAGGTGTATTGGATGATTCAGTGGAGGACATATTGTGGGTAGACATAAGAAGCAAAGCGGATAATGAGTGGGAAGGCTTGGTGTTGGGCATTTGCTATGTTCCACCAGAGCAGTCTAGTAGACAGGAAAATGTGGAAGAGGTTTTTGAAAAGATTGGGGAGCAGATTTTGAAATATGGAGATTTGGGCAGATTGATTTTATGTGGGGATTTCAATGCAAGATGTGGAGAAGTGCAAGAGTATGCAGTAAAAGAATATGGGATCTCAGTGGTGGGTGAGAGAGAAGTAATTGACAGGAAAAAGAATTTAAGTGGGGAGATACTACTGAATTTAATGGGGGATCATGATTTATGTATGATGAATGGGAGGGGTAAGGTAGGATGTAATGATTTTACATGTGTATCTTCGAAGGGTAAATTTTCTTCTGTCAGTGAGTGGTTATCTGTGTATGTACATTTACTTATACATGTGTAGTGCTGTTTTGGGGAAACCCTATCAAAGCACTGTAATATCTAATAATAATAATAATAATAATAATAATACTAGTAATCGCGTTCATCTGACTGTCAGATGGGTGAATATTCCCAGCTACCGACGACGAGAACGTAGTATCGTCCTCCAAAACACTTGACAATTAACTAAACTGAATCAATGAATATCATTGCCAAGATTCTTAGCGGTAGCATTTCATTGGTTGATGGTCATGCACTCAGGTGTGAACTAATCGCTACTTGTACTAGACCGTCCCTTCCCTTTTCCGCCCCTCAGCGCTTCTTAGAGACGGTCTAGCCAGCTAGACTAGTGAATACGTTATTGAATCATCGGAACGCAGATTGTGTAGATTGCCCCTATTAGACCTGTGTAGCTTCTATCATGTTCCTTTTGTGAAATTGGAGTTTTGAGATTGTACAAGAGAGGGGAAGTTTTCTGTCAGTTTTAACCATGTCCTTCATTTCTCTTGAGAGATCTCCAGTTTTGTGCATGTAATAACATATCTATGTAGGCTTTATGTAGGCTTTAGTGGGTTCACATCACATTGTGCTGACTGTAGATTTCCTAATGTTGTGTATCCATGCATACAAGTTTATTTCCTCATCACATTCCACTCATGCGTTCGCACCAACATGTACATATTGTGTGGGTGAATGGATGCCGAATGGACAGCATCTTCCTTGTATTGTGATGCAGGGAGTTATATTTGTGAGAATCAAAGTGGCAGTATTTGCTGTGTTCTTCTGTGTGGGAACTATTGCTGGAGTTGTCAGGTGTGTGTGCATGTATGTGTACATGTTTGTGTGTGTGTGTGTGTGTGTGTGTGTGTGTGTGTGTGTGTTTACATGTGTGTGTGTGCGTGCGTGCGTGTGTGTGTGCATGTGTGAGTTAATATTTACATTCTCTCTTTTTCTCTTTCAGCACCTTTTTCCTAGTTTCTCCAATCAAGCAAGTCAAGGAGATGCTTAGTGTGGTCAAAGTTATATGTGTAATAGTGTTTCTCGTGAGTATGTGTGTCCCCATAGTATGCACCATATGTACAGCGTAGTGTATACAGTAGAAGTATGGACTTGGTGTACCATGCAATGTATGCATGTACTTGCTAAGTTGTCCTGAATATTGGCATGTGGTACCTGTCTTTTCTTTCTGTAGATTGCATTTATCCTTACTCTGTGTGCGGCATTCTGGGTAAGTGTGTATCCTATGTTCTGGTGTATTTTCTCTGCCTTCTTAATACAATTGCATGCTTATGGGTACATACATACGTATGTATGTGTATGTATATTATGTGTGTGTGTGTGTGCGTGTGTGCGTGTGTGTGTGTGTGTGTATGTGTGTGTGTGTGTGTGCGTGTGTGTGTGTGTGTGTGTGTGTGCGTGTGTGTGTGTGTGTGTGTGTGTGTGCACATGTGTTTGTCTATGTCTATGTTCATCCTCGTGTATTGCTGCTCCTCCATTTATAGTGGACAAATGTAGCCGAATTGGCAGTACTGTTTGGAATCATCCAGTTCATAGCACTTGGGGTCTACTGCGTGATGCTGATACCTTATGCTCAGTAAGTGACCCTCACACGGGAGCTCTTGTGGGATGTAGATTGGACAGGAGTTTACGTACCTCTCAACTAGAAGCCCTTCTCTGCACCCATATCACAGGGTGTTTGGTGTGGTCCAGGTCACTGTCACGAATACAATTGTGGGTTTTCCCATTTCCCACTTGAAACTTTCCTTCTGAAGCCATACAAGTGATATTCTGCACCACATAGCACTTGGCTACGATGACCTGTACGGTATCCAGTATTCAGCCTCACGATGTGTATGATACTTTGGTAGTAGGTAAAATCTCGATATTATGTCTTGGAGTTGCTATTGTTTTGTCTTCTACATGTAGGCATTTCATAAAGGCGGGATGCGGAAAGCTGGTATCAGCGGTAACGTCATCCTGAGCTGACTTATCATTTTAATATTGTTTCCGAGAGCTAATGATGGAAATTGTGCACTGCAGCATGTCGCATTGAATGCCCTTGACAGCCATATATTTTTTATACAGATATAATGTCTATGGCTACACATAATATGTCTTTCGTGTAGTATGTGTTGAATATGAGGTCGATTGATGTTGTATGAATGTCTTATGCATACTAATTTTCACAGGATGTTATTTTGCACGTTTCAAACGAACAATTTAAAATTCATAAACACGCAAAATTGTGAGTATTCTCTCCTCCATTTGTGTTGAAGTTAAAAGCCCATTATAGATCGGCCTGCCTATTATGGTACACAGAGGCATAGTTATGATAATAAATATAAATCAATTTAAAGTGGTTGGTCCATGCAGTATTATCGGAGGAGATCGAGCTAAATGTGAAAATTTCAATTAGACTATTTTGCATATAAGCATACATACATAATATTTCTATATAGCCAAAACAATTATGTATCCATATTGTATGCATAATATGTGGTATACATGATATCATATATGTACTGAATAATAATCTCAAGCAATTATACATAATATTGCAATTGATCGAGTATAGCCATTAATATAATATGTTATGTATACTGTATTATATACATAATAATATTATTATATAATATTATATATATATATAATTTATACATACTGCCATTGTACTTGGTTACATGCATTAAGACTGTCAGATGTCGTCTTTCTGAGGGATGTACGTATGTTTCGCGCATGAGCATTTTTCCTCTTGAATATTCTAACCAGAAAGATGATCCCGATGAGGCCGGCCACAACAAGGATATCCAAGAGTAAGCCCCAAAAGAAGCACCCTACTCCAACATCCACATACCAAAATCACTATAGCTCTAAAGCGCTTTATTGTGAACTGGTTTCAAACTGGTTTTAATATGGGATGTACTCAAATCAATTAGGCATCCACCTTAACGCTTCAGTGTTCAAATTACGTAAATACAACACAACAATATTAATGCCACTCATTTTTCACATAATAAAAAAAGCTGTTTTGATGTCACAGAGTGTGTAGAATCCACTAAGTAGTAACACTTCATAGGCTTAAAGACAGCTACGACATAAGGAGAATGACAAAAGTGATATGAGATCCCTACGAGGCATGTTTCTAACTCGGTAAACAGCTATCGGGTTAACGCCCACAATTCGTTCACGGAATTGTTAAACCCAGTTCAGCCAGCAGTTCTTCGCAAATAGCTCTGTGCGACTTAATTAAATGTTTGCCTGCGCGCCTATTGTCAGCTGGCCATGCATGCATAATGCGAACTGTTCTGGAATATTGATGAGGTGATTTCATTAGTGTTTGTTCTCTTTTATTCTGCTTTGCAGGAGAAATGAGCTTCGATTATAGTCACGTTGTTGGTGTGACAGGGTCCCAAAACCAAGTAACCTCTCCTACGCTGAGTAGTCCTCTCTCCAGCCCGAATCCGGCCGCAGTCGCGATTCCCGTACAAAGCCCTAATATTCCCCTCAGTCCAACAAATCATGCGATCGGACCTCGCGGGTTGCACGTATCCCAGATGGCGCATTACCTTCCACAGCCTCAGACGACCGTATCTCCGATGTCTGTCCCAGTAGTGCAGCTAGTTCATCCTCCCCCTCCACATATGCAGCAGTTTTCTCCCAGAGGCATCCCTGGCACACCAACCAGCCACATCCAAGGGCATGGTACAGGGGTGATACAATCTGCATTCAGCCCAACATCAGTGCAACAAATGCCATTCATGCAAAATGCAGGCCAGCATGCAACGGCCTTTCCATATCCGTCAGCCATACAGGTTATCCAGCAGCCTCCATCACAGAGAACATTGCAGCCAACGCAGACAGTCGATCCCGAATCACCAGAAGTGAAAGACTTGGAAGTATTCGCCACATCTTTCAAGCAGAAAAGACTGAAGTTGGGATTCACACAGACTCAAGTCGGACAAGCTCTTGCAGAGATAAATGGAACTGATTTCAGTCAAACCACCATCTGCCGATTTGAAAATCTCCAACTCAGCTTCAAGAATGCTCAAAAGCTCAAGCCAGTTTTGGAGAAATGGCTGGAACAAGCTGAACAAGCTGGTTCTGCCCATGAGCAAGAAGAGGTCTCTCCTGAACGCAGGAGAAAGAGGCGCACCACCATTGACACAGTGGCAAAGGACAATCTAGAACAGCATTTTGTTAATCAGCCAAAACCATCGTCTAATGAAATTGCCCAAATTGCTGATAATCTACACCTAGATAAAGAAGTGGTGCGAGTTTGGTTTTGCAACAGACGTCAGCGTGAAAAAAGGGTTCGTTCTTCCATCGGAGGTCACGAAGGGAGTCAGAACTCAATAGATGGAGCGGAAGATGACCCGGAAGAAGAATCCGATGTACAGGGTCAGATGAAGCTGAGTGGACAGGACCCCCCATCACAACCAACTACGACTGAATAGTGAGAGTTTGGAATTCAAATTATGCAGTTTTTATGATAATATTATTATGTTTGTAGCAGTTGGATTAGGAACCCTTTGTAAACACCATGCGAGGGGATATATAGTCCACATACGAAAGAGAACCTATTCCTGGCGGGGCCTCCGTGAGGGGGTTCGATTCTGAACGAATCCTCTGCGCTTTTCCCATTATCTTCTCAAACATCTCCTTGGAGGATTCGACTTTTACGACAATTCCAGCCTCCGCCGATAGTCTTCCTATTGCCAATAGCATGGCGCTTTCATCGAGGTTCTTCCCGTCGAGACTTGAAAAATGATAGAAAATCACTTGATCATCATGAAAACTGGGTATTCATTCACAAATGCGAATGCGCCGAATCGTAGATTTGCCACTCCTTATATATAAACCCACTGGACACTTCAAATTTCGCGCCATAAGGGAAGGGACGGTCTATATAGCCAAGTAGCGATCAGTTCCCACCTGCCAATTAACAAATAACACGTATAGTGTTTCTACGACTCACCATACACCCCGTATGTGTTAGGCGGACCATGCATGGATACTGTAACCTGTAATGATTCTTCGTCAGACTATAGGTACTGTCAATTTGTATCATTCATAGTGAACATCAACATCTCTAACCACAGCAGACAAACTACGTTCGCAAAAGTATTTCATCTGTTTGTTTATCAGAAATAAAAGCAATGATACAACTAGGACTGAATATGTTGGTTCTCATTCCTTTGTTTGCAATTCTTGATCGGCGACTTGTCGTGACCACGGAGAAACATACGATCATATCATGTCCTTGCAAAATACTAGTAATCACATTCATCTGCATGACTGTCAAATGGGAGAATATTCCCAGCTACCGACCACGAGAATGTAGTATCGCCCTCCATCACACTTAACAATTAACTAAACTGAGTCAATGAATATCATTGCCAAGATTCTTAGCAGTGGCATTTCATTGGTTGACGGTCACGTGCTCAGGTGTGAACTAATCGCTACTTGTGTTAGACCATCCCTTCCCTTTTCCGCCCCTCGGCGCTTCTTAGGGACGGTCTAGCTAGCTAGACTAGTGAATGCGTTATTGAATAATCGGAACGCAAATTGTTTAGACTGCCCCTATTAGACCTGTGTAACTTCTATCATGTTCCTTTTGCGAAATTGGAGTTTTGAGATTGTACAAGTTTTCTGTCAGTTTTAACCATGTCCTTCATTTCTCTTGAGAGAGCTCTAGTTTTGTGCATGTAATAACATGTCTATGTAGGCTTTGTGTAGGCTTTAGTGGGTTCACATCACATTGTGCTGACTGTAGATTTTCCTACTGTTGTGTATCCATGCATACAAGTTTATTTCCTCATCACATTCCACTCATACGTTCGCACCAACATGTACATAATGTGTGGGTGAATGGATGCCGAATGGACAGCATCTTCCTTGTATTGTGATGCAGGGAGTTATATTTGTGAGAATCAAAGTGGCAGTAATTGCTGTGTTCTTCTGTGTGGGAACTATTGCTGGAGTTGTCAGGTGTGTGTGCATGTGTGTGTACATGTTTGTGTGCCTGTGTGCGTGTGTGCATGTGTGCGTGCGTGCGTGTGTGTGTGTGTGTGTGTTTGCGTGTGTGTGTGTGTGTGTGTGTGTGTGTGTGTGTGTGTGTGTGTGTGTGTGTGTGTGTGTGCATGTGTGAGTTAACGTTTACATTCTCTCTCTCTTTCTCTTTCAGCACCTTTTTCCTAGTTTCTCCAATCAAGCAAGTCAAGGAGATGCTTAGTGTGGTCAAAGTTATATGTGTAATAGTGTTTCTCGTGAGTATGTGTGTCCCCATAGTATGCACCATATGTACAGTATAGTGTATGCAGTAGAAGTATGGACTTGGTGTACCATACAATGTACGCATGTACTTGCTAAGTTGTCCTGAATATTGGCATGTGGTACCTGTCTTTTCTTTCTGTAGATTGCATTTGTCCTTACTCTGTGTGCGGCATTCTGGGTAAGTGTGTATCGTATGTTCTGGTGTATTCTCTCTGCCTTCTTAATACAATTGCATGCTTATATGTACCTACATACGTATGCATGTGTATGTATATTATGTATGTGTGTGTGTGTGTTTGGGTGTCTGTCTGTCTGTGTGTGTGTGTGTGTGTGTGTGTGTGTGTGTGTGTGTGTGTGCATGTGTATGTCTATGTCTGTGTTCATCCTCGTGTATTGCTGCTCCTCCATTTATAGTGGACAAATGTAGCCGAATTGGCAGTACTGTTTGGAATCATCCAGTTCATAGCACTCGGGGTCTACTGCGTGATGCTGATACCTTATGCTCAGTAAGTGACCCTCACACGGGAGCTCTTGTGGGATGTAGATCGGACAGGAGTTTACGTACTTCTAACTAGAAGCCCTTCTCTGCACCCACCATATCACATGGTGTTTGGTGTGGTCCAGGTCACTGTCATGAATACAATTGTGGGTTTTCCCATTTCCCACTTGGAACTTTCCTTCTGAAGCCATACAAGTGATATTCTGCACCACATAGCACTTGGCTACGATGACCTGTACGGTATCCAGTATTCAGCCTCACATTTGTGTACGATACTTTGGTAGTAGGTAAAATCTCGATATTATGTCTTGGAGTTGCTATTGTTTTGTCTTCTACATGTAGGCATTTCATAAAGGCGGGATGCAGAAAAGCTGGTATCAGCGTTAACGTCATCCTGAGTTGACTTATCGTTTTAATATTGTTTCTGAGAGCTAATGACGGGAATTGTGCACTACAGCATGCCGCATTGAATGCCCTTGCCAGCCATATATTTATACAGATATAATGTCTATGGCTACACATAATATGTCTTTCGTGTAGTATGTGTTGAATATGAGGTCGATTGATGTTGTATGAATGTCTTATGCATACTAATTTTCACGGGATGTTATTTTGCACGTTTCAAACGAACAATTTAAAATTCATAAACACGCAAAATTGTGAGTATTCTCTCCTTCATTTGTGTTGAAGTTAAAAGCCCATTATATATATATATAATATACATCACTGGTCGTAGCCAAAACGGCCCTTGACCTCAGCATGAAATGACAATATCAATCATGGCAGACAATGTGCCAAGCTTGTGTGCGTGGAATAATAATAAGATAATAAAAGTTGTGGCATGAATACAATAGAACAATACAATACATACATACATACATATTACATACATACATACAGATAAGCAACACCATTGACAGTACATCACATTGAACATCACTCAACACCACTAACAACACATAGCATACACTAAATTGGGGGGGACAGGTGGGTAAGTCTTAATTGCATGGCTTTATAAATAAAATAGGCAGTTTGATAGATGATTGTGTGATTGTGACTAGACATGAGAAATATAAATTTGTCTTTTGAACACATGGAATTGAAATGGTAACAATGTCTAGAGGTAATTGTAAAGTACGCGGATCGCAAATGGGAATAAAAAGGACAATCAACCAGAAAGTGAATCTCATCCTCAATAGAATCAGTTGTACAAATCGGGCAAGTGCGTTCGTGTACAGGTTTTGGGGGCTTGCAGTGTCGCCCCATTTCAATCATGAGCTTGTGATCAGATATGCGAAATTTGGTGTAAGCCTGTCTGATTTTAGGATTAGTGATAGTTGTAAGGTATTGCTCCGTGAACCGAGCATCAATCTTGAACAGTCTGTAAGCTCTCAACCTATATATTATATATATAATTTATACATACCGCCATTGTACTTGGTTACATGCATTAAGACTGTCAGATGTCGTCTTTCTGAGGGAAGTACGTATGTTTCGCGCATGAGCATTTTTCCTCTTGAACATTCTAACCAGAAAGATGATCTCGATGAGGGCGGCCAAAACAAGGATATCCAAGAGTAAGCCCCAAAAGAAGCACCCTACTCCAACATCCACATACCAAAATCACTATAGCTCTAAAGCGCTTTATTGTGAACTGGTTTCAAACTGGTTTTAATATGAGATGTACTCAAATCAATTAGGCATCCACCTTAAAGGGCCACTGACATGAAAAAACAAGTTGGCCTTATATCACTTTGTTTAGTAAGTAAATACCCGTGGTGGTGTTAAAAATTGCCGTTCTTATCTTAAACGCGAGAAATTTGCAGTTTTTGCCTACAAAATCGCCGAAAAACCGGCCATTTTGAAATACGCGTGCTGACGTCACAAGAGGAATCACTAACAACGTTCCCAATACAATTTAATAGTGATTTCCGCTGATTTTGCGACGATTTAACTCTAAATTCGATAAGTATAGTTTTATTTCCGAATGCCTTGACGATGTGTTGCTGCTAGATGCGATAGCAAAGCTGCAGAGTGAGATTAGCCTTCATAAAGTCCCAAAATATCTGTTGTACTAATGCCCAACTGCTTGAAAAAGGATATTTCTCACTCTGATTATCAAATACCTCCATTGCTATTCAGCATAAACGTCCTTTCAAGTCAGAAACAATTGCCAAACATCACACATCCTCAATTCAATTCATAGAAATGATGTTTTAAACAGATTTATATCAATGTAGTAATATATGCACCACAATATTACAATATACAGCTCAAATTAAAATATTATTAAGGGCAATTGCAACATAGTGGTCAGATGGGAATTCAATTCTAATGTAATTCACAGCACATGATGATAACATGACTTGAATTCCTTTCCAGATATTCCCAGCACAATTTTGCCAGTTGGCTGTGAGCCATGTAACATAGTGTCCACATATGATAAACTACTGGTTAGAATGAAATCCACATATCCACATGTAGGTGAGTATAAGTATAAGAGTATAATAATGGAGACAATAAAATTGTGTGTAGGTCCATTGGTTCCACTGTTTTTGCGATACTGCTGGTGCATTTGCAAGGCAACTGCTTGCAGCACCCATCTGTCCAGGCAAACTAATCTGAACCCCTCATGATCTGTGACACAGTATTCTGAACATCCATTCCTCTTAGTTTCCCTTCTACCTCGGGAATTTCCTGACGGCATACACTCTCGCTAATAGTTGGGATACATTCGCGCGTTCCACATAAAAATAATTATACCGTTTTCAGTTATAAACGAGAGCAGAGACCGAAATAACGCTCTACGATTCGTGCGCATACCAGGTAGTGTCAGCCAGTCTTCAAATCACCTCTCCTTGGTCCTCTTCTAAGGCACTTTCTGCCCCGGATTGGTCAATTGCCGCGACGTACTCGAACAGATAAGGCTCCATCTCAAGAGCTGCAAAAAGACTGGAATCATCTTTTTCGTCCTCAATATAATCCCCTTTCTCTTCAGAAGTATTCGTTTTGCCTTCGTTGTTGGAAGAAAGGCCATTAGAGTCGCTTAACTCGTTCTCCGAAAGACCTGCAGATATCTACCGTTCCTCTTGTGACGTCACGAAACATGGACGATATGACGTAATATAGCGTAATCGGTTATTTAATACTCGATTACTCCCCACCCAGACGACAGGAGCGAATTTGAATTTCACCATTGGTGTTTTCTAACTATAAGGGGTAATTTCAGGCTAACTTGTTTTTTCATGTCAGTGGCCCTTTAACGCTTCAGTGTTCAAATTACTTAAGTACAACACAACAATATTAATGCCACTCATTTTTCACATAATAAAAAAAGCT
This sequence comes from Chondrilla cf. caribensis, assembly GCA_964020155.1. Classification (NCBI taxonomy): domain Eukaryota; kingdom Metazoa; phylum Porifera; class Demospongiae; order Chondrillida; family Chondrillidae; genus Chondrilla; species Chondrilla cf. caribensis. The sequence goes on along the minus strand of OZ026552.1, from coordinate 3,745,385 downwards.
GTTTTGATGTCACAGAGTGTGTAGAATCCACTAAGTAGTAACACTTCATAGGCTTAAAGACAGCCACGACATAAGGAGAATGACAAAAGTGATATGAGATCCCTACGAGGCATGTAAGGAATTCGTTGTGGGAAAAATAGCAATCTAGCCAATGTACAAGAATGCTCAAAAGCTCAAGCCAGTTTTGGAGAAATGGCTGGAACAAGCTGAAAAAGCTGGTTCTGCCCACAAGAGGTCTCTCCTGATTATGTTAATCAGCCATGCATCATCTAATGAAATTATTGCACGTATCCCAGATGGCGCACTACCTTCCACAGCCTCAGACGACCGTATCTCCGACCGTATTCGCCACATCTTTCAAGCAGAAAAGACTGAAGTTGGGATTCACACAGACTCAAGTCAGACAAGCTCTTGCAGAGATAAATGGAACTGATTTCAGTCAAGCCACCATCTGCCGATTTGAAAATCTCCAACTCAGCTTCAAGATTGCTCAAAAGCTCAAGCCAGTTTTGGAGAAATGGCTGGAACAAGCTGAACAAGCTGGTTCTGCCCATGAGCAAGAAGAGGTCTCTTCTGAACGGATGAGAAAGAGGCGCACCACCATTGGCACAGTGGCAAAGGACAATTTGGAACAACATTTTGCTAATCAGCCAAAACCATCGTCTAATGAAGTTGCCCAAATTGCTGATAATCTACACCTAGATAAAGAAGTGGTGCGAGTTTGGTTTTGCAACATATGTCAAGGTGAAAAACGGGTTCTTTCTTCCATCGGAGGTCACATGCAACGGCCTTTCCATATTCATCAGCCATACAGGTTATCCAGCAGCCTCCATCACAGAGAACATTGCAGCCAACGCAGACAGTCGATCCCGAATCACCAAAAGTGAAAGACTTGGAAGTATTCGCCACATCTTTCAAGCAGAAAAGACTGAAGTTGGGATTCACACAGACTCAAGTCAGACAAGCTCTTGCAGGATAAATGGAACTGATTTCAGTCAACCACCATCTGCCGATTTGAAAATCTCCAACTCAGCTTGAAATGCCAGCCCATTTTCTTGGAGAACACGCCTGCTTTTTATCCTCTCTTGCCTGTACGAAGTAACCGTAATTCTTGCCAGGAGTAAACGTTTCTCTTCTAACAGTTTTCAATAAAGTCATCCAATCCTCAATTTGATAGCCGGCCTTAGGGTGAGTTTCCTGGTTGTAGTTACACTTTCCAGCTGCTTCTAACTCGGTAAACAGCTATCGGGTTAACGCCCACAAATCGTTCACGGAATTGTTAAACCCAGTTCAGTCAGCAGTTCTTCCCAAATAGCTCTGTGCGACTTAATTAAATGTTTGCCTGCGCGCCTATTGTCAGCTGACCATGCATGCATAATGCGAACTGTTCTGGAATATTGATGAGGTGATTTCATTAGTGTTTGTTCTCTTTTATTCTGCTTAGCAGGAGAAATGAGCTTCGATTATAGTCGCGTTGTTGGTGTGACAGGATCCCAAAACCAAGTAACCTCTCCTACGCTGAGTAGTCCTCTCTCCAGCCCGAATCCGGCCGCAGTCGCGATTCCCGTACAAAGCCCATTTTCTTGTAGTGCACGCCTGCTTGATTCCCTCCTGCGTACGAAGTAACCGTAATTCTCACCAGGGAGTAAACGTTTCTCTTCTAACAGTTTTCGATAAAGTCATCCAATCCTCAATTTGATAGCCGGCCTTAGGGTGAGTTTCCTGGTTGTAGTTGCACTTTCCAGCTGGAAATGCCAGCCCATTTTCTTGTAGTGCACACCTGCTTGATTCCCTCCTGCGTACGAAGTAACCGTAATTCTCACCAGGGAGTAAACGTTTCTCTTCTAACAGTTTTCGATAAAGTCATCCAATCCTCAATTTGATAGCCGGCCTTAGGGTGAGTTTCCTGGTTGTAGTTGCACTTTCCAGCTGGAAATGCCAGCCCATTTTCTTGTAGTGCACGCCTGCTTGATTCCCTCGAAGTAACCGTAATTCTCACCGAAGTAACCGTAATTCTCACCAGGGAGTAAACGTTTCTCTTCTAACAGTTTTCAATAAAGTCATCCAATCCTCAATTTGATAGCCGGCCTTAGGGTGAGTTTCCTGGTTGTAGTTGCACTTTCCAGCTGCTTCTAACTCGGTAAACAGCTATCGGGTTAACGCCCACAAATCGTTCACGGAATTGTTAAACCCAGTTCAGTCAGCAGTTCTTCCCAAATAGCTCTGTGCGACTTAATTAAATGTTTGCCTGCGCGCCTATTGTCAGCTGGCCATGCATGCATAATGCGAACTGTTCTGGAATATTAATGAGGTGATTTCATTAGTGTTTGTTCTCTTTTATTCTGCTTAGCAGGAGAAATGAGCTTCGATTATAGTCGCGTTGTTGGTGTGACAGGATCCCAAAACCAAGTAACCTCTCCTACGCTGAGTAGTCCTCTCTCCAGCCCGAATCCGGCCGCAGTCGCGATTCCCGTACAAAGCCCATTTTCTTGTGTTGCACGCCTGCTTGATTCCCTCCTGCGTACGAAGTAACAGTAATTCTCGCCCAGGAGCAAACGCTTCTCTTCTAACAGTTTTCGATAAAGTCATCCAATCCTCAATTTGATAGCCGGCCTTAGGGTGAGTTTCCTGGTTGTAGTTGCACTTTCCAGCTGCTTCTAACTCGGTAAACAGCTATCGGGCGCCCACAAATCGTTCACGGAATTGTTAAACCCAGTTCAGTCAGCAGTTCTTCCCAAATAGCTCTGTGCGACTTAATTAAATGTTTGCCTGCGCGCCTATTGTCATACGAATAAAAATACACTGACACACACTACACAGGGAACGGCCGTAAAGTCAAACGACATCTCTATAACCTCTCACCTCTGATTCTATATACCGCCACTTGTAGAGTCGTCGAGGGGATAGTTCACATACGGAAGAAAACCTATTTCCTGGCGGGGCCTCCGTGAGGGGGTTCGATTGCGAACGAATCCTCTGCGCTTTTCCCATTATCTTCTCAAACATCTCCTTGGAGGATTCGACTTTTACGACAATTCCAGCCTCCGCCGATAGTCTTCTTATTGCCGATAGCATGGCGCTTTCATCGAGGTTCTTCCCGTCGAGACTTGAAAAATGATAGAAAATCACTTGATCATCATGAAAACTGGATATTCATTCACAAATGCGAATGTGCCGAATGCCACTCCTTATATATAAACCCACTGGACACTTCAAATTTCGCGCCATAAGGGAAGGGTCGGTCTGTCACTGGAATTTTGGTCCCGAAAATCTTGGTCCGGGGACCAAAATTTTCAGCAATTTTTCCTGAAAATCTTGGTCCAGGACCATTTTTTTCAGAAATGACACTGAAAATTTTGGTCCCCCTCTGAAAATTTTGGTCCTAGACTGTATGTTCAGGTGGACCAAAATTTTCAGTGTCATTTCTGAAAATTTTGGTCCAGGACCATTTTATTCAGCAATCATGTCCCAAAAATTTTGGTCCACATCAACAAAAACTCAAGTAATCTACTTTCCCTTCAAGCACTGTCATGCCCCCAGCACCATGTGCAGTCCTGCCTGCCCCTATCTCCCCCTCCTTCATATTGAAATTGGTTAGCTAGTAACAATAATAATAATAATAATAATAATAACAATAATAACAATAATAATAATAATAATATCCTTAATCTCCTTAATCTTATAGACAGTTCTTGTAGTGCCCATGTGTCCTGACAATGAATCAACATGGCAACTGGACAATATCTTCTTTCGTTCTTCATGGCTCGTCACATACCTCAGTAAAACTTCCTACATGTATTTATACATGACAACAGAGTATCTTTAAAAGATTGCTATAGATTAGTAACACACACAGAGAGAGAGACCTTATCCTTCTTCTTCATTTTATAGAAAAGCTCTCCATCCTTGACAACAAACTTGGCAGCCTTTTATCTTATGATTCTCCTTCTGTTTTCTGTAGCTTCTTCTGGGTACTTCTTCTCCGTTCGGTATATGTAGGCTTCCTCTAGTAGCTGTTGATCTCTTGACTCTGAGCCTTCTCGATCCATAGTCCGTGACTTTGACACCAGAAGGCAAAGCTTTAAAGCTCTCTCTCGCCATATTCTTCATCGTTTATATACCTGCGCGATTATCCTAGCACCTTTCTCATTGGTTGAAAGTTATCCTTACACTTCATCGTATCTGTCACCTTTCTATTGGTCGACATTTTATCCCTCCACTCTGACGTCAGAATGGAGGGATAGAATGTCAACGCTGCGTAATAGACCACTTCTCGCTTCGTAGGCAGCTTCTACTAGAGAAGAAACGCAGGGATCTCCTCCATTGGCGCTTCATACGGGGGATACTTTAAACTGTGACACCGGACCAGAAATTTCAGAGGGGGACCAAATTTATCGCAAATTCTGGTCCGCCCGGACCAAAATTTTTGCCGGACCAAAATTTTCGTGACAGGTCTATATAGCCAAGTAGCGATCAGTTCCCACCTGCCAATTAACAAATAACACGTATAGTGTTTCTACGACTCACCATACACCCCGTATGTGTTAGGTGGACCATGCATGGATACTGTAACCTGTAATGATTCTTCGTCAGACTATAGGTACTGTCAATTTGTATCATTCATAGTGAACATCAACATCTCTAACCACAGCAGACAAACTACGTTCGCAAAAGTATTTCATCTGTTTGTTTATCAGAAATAAAAGCAATGATACAACTAGGACTGAATATGTTGGTTCTCATTCCTTCGTTTGCAATTCTTGATCGGCGACTTGTCGTGACCACGGAGAAACATACGATCATATCATGTGCTTGCAAAATACTAGTAATCGCATTCATCTGCATGACTGTCAAATGGGAGAATATTCCCAGCTACCGATGACGAGAATGTAGTATCGCCCTCCATCACACTTAACAAATAACTAAACTGAGTCAATGAATATCATTGCCAAGATTCTTAGCAGTGGCATTTCATTGGTTGACGGTCACGTGCTCAGGTGTGAACTAATCGCTACTTGTGTTAGACCATCCCTTCCCTTTTCCGCCCCTCGGCGCTTCTTAGGGACGGTCTAGCTAGCTAGACTAGTGAATGCGTTATTGAATCATCGGAACGCAAATTGTTTAGACTGCCCCTATTAGACCTGTGTAACTTCTATCATGTTCCTTTTGCGAAATTGGAGTTTTGAGATTGTACAAGTTTTCTGTCAGTTTTAACCATGTCCTTCATTTCTCTTGAGAGAGCTCTAGTTTTGTGCATGTAATAACATGTCTATGTAGGCTTTGTGTAGACTTGGTGGGTTCACATCACATTGTGCTGACTGTAGATTTTCCTACTGTTGTGTATCCATGCATACAAGTTTCTTTTCTCATCACATTCCACCCATATGTTTGCACCAACATGTACATATGTGTGGGTGAATGGATGCTGAATGGACAGCACCTTCCTTGTATTGTGATGCAGGGAGTTATATTTGTGAGAATTGAAGTGGCAGTAATTGCTGTGTTCTTCTGTGTGGGAACTATTGCTGGAGTTGTCAGGTGTGTGTGCATGTGTGTGTGTGTGTGTGTGTGTGTGTGTGTGTGTGTGTGTGTGTGTGTGTGTGTGTGTGTGTGTGTTTGTGTACATGTGTGCGTGCGTGCGTGTGACATTTACCTTCTCTTTCTCTTTCTCTTTCAGCACCTTCTTCCTAGTTTCTCCAATCAAGCAAGTCAAGGAGATGCTTAGTGTGGTCAAAGTTATATGTGTAATAGTGTTTCTCGTGAGTATGTGTGTCCCCATAGTATGCACCATATGTACAGCGTAGTGTATACAGTAGAAGTATGGACTAGGTGTACCATGCAATGTACGCATGTACCTCATAAGTTGTCCTGAATATTGGCATGTGGTACCTGTCTTTTCTTTCTGTAGATTGCATTTGTCCTTACTCTGTGTGCGGCATTCTGGGTAAGTGTGTATTGTATGTTCTGGTGTACTCTCTCTGTCTACTTAATGCATCTATTGCATGCTTATGTGTATGTGCATACGTACGTATGTGTGTATTCATTCCTGTATGTATGTGTGTGTGTGTGTGTGTGTGTGTGTGTGTGTGTGTGTGTAAACGAAAGAGGCAAAGCAAGTGGGTGACACAAGACACCATTGACATCATAGAGGCAAAGCGAATGGCCTTTCTGAGATGGCAAGAACGACGAGAAGATACCGGGAGACACAAAGAGTACAGAGACCTGTGTAAGAAAGTGAGGAGAGCAGTGAGAGAGGACAAAGAAAAATGGCTGGATGGTGTGATGAAAGGACTGGAGGACGACATGAAACACCATCGTCAGGGAAGCTTCTTCAAAAAGATGAGACAACTAACTGCAACCAGAATGACACCTACGTATGAGCACCATCATGGATGAGAATGGAAAGCCTCTACAGAAGAGTGAGGAGAAGCTGGCACGGTGGAAGAGGCATTTCGAAAAAGTATTGAATGTACAAAGTGTGGTAGCAGATAGTGTGGTTGAAGAGCTTGAGGACCATTCAGAGGCAGAAACAACGCAAATAACCAGGGAAGAAGTTGAACAGGCCATAAGGAAGCTCCAGAATGGCAAGGCATCAGGAGAGGATGAAATTGTAGCAGAATTATTGAAAAATGGAGGGGAAGTAATGATTGACTGGATGTTAGAGATATTGCAAGAAACGTGGAAGACGAAGCAAGTACCAAGTGAATGGAAGAAGGCCATTCTGGTGCCTCTACACAAGAAGAAGGACCGAAAGATATGTGACAATTACCGTGGCATATCCCTGCTGAGTGTCCCGGGAAAAGTGCTCTCCCATGTGCTGCTGAACAGATTGGAGACCATCATTGACCCCCAACTCATGGAGTCACAGTGTGGCTTTAGGAAGGGACGAGGTACAATCGATCAAATCTGGGTAGCACGTCAGATCATAGAAAGAGCAACTGAATACCAGACCCCTGTACACCTTGGCTTTGTGGATCTCACAAAGGCATATGACTCAGTGGATTGCTCTGCCATGTTTGCCATGCTGAGGCACTACAGGGCCCCCCAACAACTGATCGACATCATTAAGGAGCTATACACTGGAACATGGTGCTGTGTTAGAACCACAGAAGGGGCATCAGAGGATTTCGAGGTGAAAACTGGAGTAAGACAAGGCTGTGTGCTGTCCCCTCTCCTGTTCAACTGCTTCATGGACAGAATATTAAGGGAGGCCATGGAGATGACAGGAGGGGGCCTGCATGTTGAGTACACCACCAGCGGGGGTCTATTCCTATCATACAGGGACAAGACCCCACTAACCACCTGCATCCAGAACGTCCAGTATGCAGACGATCTGACCCTCATTGCAGAGACCAGAAGAGAACTGCAACTTATGCTGGATGTACTGGACAAAGCCTGCACTCGATGGGGAATGAAGATCAACGGAGACAAGACCAAGGTGCTCAACGTCGGAGAGCTGACAGGGAGCCATCCAGCCATCACACTAAATGGCCATACACTTGAGGAAGTAGACTCCTTCTCCTACCTAGGAAGTGAGGTGGAACAGACTGCCAGGGTGGAGAGAGATATTGGAATTAGACTGGAGAAGGCAACAACTGTTTACCGAATGTGGAGATGGAAGGTGTTTAGAAGTCGAAACCTCAGCAAGACAACCAAAGTGCGTGTGTTTCGATCAATGGTCATGTCAGTCCTCCTCTATGGTGCGGAGACCTGGCCAGTAACCCAACACGACATTAGAAGACTGAAGACTTTCCAGATGAGATGCCTCCGGGACATTATAGGTGTGACCCTGTGGGACAAATGACGTAATGCTGACATATTGGAGGAGACTGGGGAGCTACCGATAGAAGAACAGCTAAGACTGAAGAGGCTCCAGTGGTTCGGACACCTACAAAGAATGCCAGACCATCGGCCACAGAAGCAGCTCCTAAGATGCAGACCGAGAGGAAAGAAGAGGAGGCCAGGAGGGACATCTCTGCGATGGGTAGATCTGATTAGCAGAGATCTAATCGGAATCACAAACTGGCAAGAAGTGGTGATGGAAAGAAGTGAATGGAGAGCTGCAATACATCAACCCAAGTCAACAGCCCTATCCCAATCTACGTATGATGAAGTAGAGCAAATGGATCCTACCCGACGTCCATGATGGACAAGGAGTAAAGAAGAAGAAGAAGAAGAAGTGTGTGTGTGTGTGTGTGTGTGTGTGTGTGTGTGTGTGTGTGTGTGTGTGTGTGTTTGTGTGTTTGTGTGTGTGTGTGTGTGTGTGTGTGTGTGTGTGTGTGTGTGTGTGTGTGTGTGTGTGTGTGTATGTCTATGTCTGTGTTCATCCTCATGTGTTGCTGCTCCTCCATTTATAGTGGACGAATGTAGCCGAATTGGCAGTACTGTTTGGAATTATCCAGTTCATAGCACTCGGGGTCTACTGCGTGATGCTGATACCTTATGCTCAATAAGTGACCCTCACACAGGAACTCTCGTGGGATGTAGATCGGACAGGAGTTTACCTCTCAACTAGAAGCCCTTCTCTGCACCCATATCACATGGTGTCTGGTGTGGCCCAAGTCACTGCCACGGATACAATTGTGGGTTTTCCCATTTCCCACTGAAAACTTTTCCTTCTGAAGCCATACAAGTGATTTTCCGTGCCGCATAGCACTGGGCTACGATGATCTGTACGGTATCCAGTATTCAGCCTCACATTTGTGTACGATACTTTGGTAGTAGGTAAAATCTCGATATTGTGTCTTGGAGTTGCATGCTATTGTTTTGTCTTCTACATGTAGGCATTTCATAAAGGCGGGATGCGGAAAGCTGGTATCAGCAGTAACGTCATCCTGAGTTGACTTATCGTTTTAATATTGTTTCCGAGAGCTAATGATGGAAATTGTGCACTGCAGCATGTCGCATTGAATGCCCTTGACAGCCATATATTTATACAGATATAATGTCTATGGTTACATATAATATGTATACATGATAGCCATTAATATAATATGTAATGTATACTGTATAATAGTATTATGTATTATATATATATACTAACATTTTATACCATGTGTATGTGTGTATATGACATTGTATTGTACTTGCTTGCACGCATTTTATTGCAATTGATTAAATTATTTTTGCAAACTAATGCACATACAAAGCTTTAAGAAAATGGTGAGCAAAACATACAGGCTAGCTGAATGACTTGTACATATATGAAATATTATAGCAGAAGCAGTGTGTGTTTGTTTGTGTGCATGAATTCAAAGGAAGGATCCTAAATGTCACAAAGTAGCATGTTTGTAAGACTGTCAGATGTCGTCTTTCTGAGGGAAGTATGCTTCCTGAGCATTTTTCTTCTTGAACATTCTAACCAGAAAGACGATCCCGAAGAGGGCTGCCAAAACGATGACACCCAAGAGTAAGCCCCCAAAGAAGCACCCTACTCCAACAGCCACGACACTGATTGAGTTAGTAGGGGTTTGCTCAGCAGATTGTGGAGATGCAACGGTGCTTCTGTCGTTGATGGTGACCTTCAGAGAGCCCTGTCTCAACGAGGACATGATGCTGTCGTACAATTGCTGACTTGTTTTACCTTGAATTTTGCCCACTTGTGGCGTGTCCAGTAGGAGCAAGGTGACAAGGATGGAACTAGTGGAGTAGGGCTGGATCTGCAAGAACCAAAGGAAGACATCAAAGTATCAGAGGAAGATTATACCAAAACCAAGATCTGTATGGCAAACATCATACTTGTCATCAAATAGTGGGAGAGTTGGTTGTACTATACGAACATATGTAAATCTTGGCAACACCAGAGCACTAAAGCACCTTATTGTGAACTGGTTTAAACTGGTTTAATATGGGATGTACTCAAATCAATTAGGTGTCCACCTTAACGCTCCAGTGTAACTGGAGGTCTACAAGGCATGTATATGTGTGCCAATTTTAGCATCCTGAAATAGAAAATTACATTGCATGGACAGTGGATGGCAGTTGAAAGTGAAGTACACTGTATACGTGCCAAGTTGACTGATCGAATTAAGTACAACACAACAATGCCACTCATCTCTACCATAAAAGTGAAACATTTTTCACATGATAAAAAAGCTGTTTTCATGTCACAGAGCATGTGGAACCCACTAAGTAGCAACATTCCATAGGCTTGATGACAGCCACGACATAAGGAGAATGATAAATGTGGAATGAGATCCCTATGAGGCATGTGAGGAGTTTGTTGTGGAAAAAAATAATAGTACTCTAGCCAATGTACGAATTGGTGAAGATGTACAGCAAGCCTGAAACGACATTTCTGCCAACAGATACAATGATTCAACCAACCTGGATGTTGCTGAATTGAGATCCCGTTGCACCTGTGGCTGCACTGAGAGCCGACCTAATGCTCCCACGAAGATTAGTGAAGTCCATTCCCATGGCAGCTACAGGGAGAACGAATGTGAGTTCCTTAGTTGCTGAAGTATCATAGCAGACAAAAGCATCAAACAGTTCATAAGGCGGCTCAGTTGGGTCATATTGGTAAATATCACTTTCTCCACTAATCTGCCTAGTGAATTGTGTGTTGTTATACACGCCCTGAACTACGCCACTGGTACGTTGCAGTATCGGTATTTGTGCCAACTGACGGCCATTGATGGAATACTGCTCCTTCGTAAAGTACAACTGCACGGTGAGATTGTAGAAAGTAAAGTTGAACGACGTATATTTGTATTCGGCTGCAAAGCTGATCCAAACCTCAGCTGGTATACCACGAACTGTGCTTTCTCCCTCGTACACATAGCTGTCAGTACTGTTAACCTGAGGGGACAATAGGTCAAACAAACTGGAGAGAACCACATTACCAGTTTCATCGATGGTTTCATCAGGGAGATATGCTGTACTGGGTTCAATGGCAGATATGTTACATAACCGGCTTGTCCTGTTGATGGAATATTGAACGCCTTGAGTGAAGTCATGGATAGTAGTCATCTTAGTCGGCGGAGAGCGTGTCAAACGTGGATTTGGTGTGTAGTCGAATCTCACGAGATTAGATGCTTTGTCATAGAATAGTAGAGAATAGTAGGTTCCATCATCATATGTAGTCTCAGCGTGCAGACTCAAGTATTTGGCATCCAGTGGTGGCAATTCTTTCAGTTGCCTTCTGTTCTTACAGACTAAACCTTCTGGAACAGATAACACACTGTCCTCTGGAGGACCGGGAGTGAACGCAGTGAAGGTGTAAGTGTTGGCTACCGTGTAATTGGAACCATTCCGAACGTTCAACCCGTTCACAGTAATCAAAACAGGGACACGACTTGCATTATTCGGAAAGCCCCACTCTTCAACTGAAAAGTAATAGTCAGTACGATAGGTCATGTTGGGCGATTCAAAGCAGTGCTGCCAGCGGTCACACAGTATACCTCGCATGTAGTATTGGCCCACATAAGTCACGTTGTACGTGTCTCCAAACTGGAATATGTCGTTGACTGAGCCAATCCTCACCGTACCATTGGGGCCGGGGAATTCACGAAACGTGAAATTGACAATACGGTCATTCTCAAGTGGAACAACTGTACAATTGACAGAGTCATCAGAATATCTAATATGGAACCCCTGATCGGTTTTGTAATCCAATATGTATGAGAATTTCATATAGCTATCGCCTCTGAAGTTGATAAATCCGTCTATGCGTCCTCTTTGCCCCATCTCATCATAATACTCTTTGAGGAGAATAGTACGGTTCCACCTGCTAATAGCAGCTTCGATTGAAACGCTGAACTGATCGGGAAGTGGTGGCAGGGAGATAGGATCTACTCCTTCTTGACACGTGAAGTTGTCGTTTTGGCCTTGAACGAGCCCAACCAGAGTCAAAACGAGCAGGGTGGAAGAACTGAGGACGAACATGACGAATTAAAGGTCGTTTGCACTGCTTCGAGTTCGTCCGTTGAGATGAGATTCGCCGTGGACCAGGTTTATCCGTGCTCGTGATAACACTCGTGACTAGTATAATTTTAGCGACTACGTCACCGTCTGCACGTGTAACATTTAGACCCCCTATGCAGCGGGCGATAAGCTATGAATATGATTAATTACTATGTGACGTCATGTCATGAATCTATTCATTAGACGTGATTCTTGGAGAGCACGCCTGCTTTTATCATAGACTCTACACCCTCTTGCCTGTAACAGTAACAGTAATTCTTGCCCAGGAGCAAACGCTTCTCTTCTAACAGTTTTCGATAAAGACTTCCAATCCTCAATTTGATAGCCGGCCTTAAGGTGAGTTTCTTGGTTGTAGTTGCACTTTCCAGCTGCTTCTAACTCGGTAAACAGCATGCTATCGGGGTACCGCCCACATTTCGTTCACGGAATTAAAACCTCGTTCAGCCAGCAGTTCTTCGCAAATACTTTGTGCGACTTAATTAAAAGTTTGCCTGCGCGCCGATTGTCAGCTGGCCATGCATGCATAATGCGAACTGTTCTGGAATATTGATGAGGTAATTTCATTTCGTGTTTGTTCCCTTTTATTCTGCTTTGCAGGAGAAATGAGCTTCGATTATAGTCGCGTTGTTGGTGTGACAGGGTCCCAAAACCAAGTAACCTCTCCTACGCTGAGTAGTCCTCTCTCCAGCCCGAATCCGGCCGCAGTCGCGATTCCCGTGCAAAGTCCTAATATTCCCCTCAGTCCTACCAATCATGCGATAGGACCTCGCGGATTGCACGTATCCCAGATGGCGCACTACCTTCCACAGCCTCAGACGACCGTATCTCCGATGTCTGTCCCAGTAGTGCAGCTAGTTCATCCTCCTCCTCCACATATGCAGCAGTTTTCTCCTAGAGGTATCCCTGGCACACCAACCAGCCACATCCAAGGGCATGGTACAAGGGTGATACAATCTGCATTCAGCCCGACATCAATGCAACAAATGCCATTCATGCAAAATGCAGGCCAGCATGCAACGGCCTTTCCATATCCGTCAGCAATACAGGTTATCCAGCAGCCTCCATCACAGAGAACGTTGCAGCCAACGCAGACAGTCGATCCTGAATCACCGGAAGTGAAAGACTTGGAAGTATTCGCCACATCTTTCAAGCAGAAAAGATTGAAGTTGGGATTCACACAGACTCAGGTCGGACAGGCTCTTGCAGAGATAAATGGAACTGATTTCAGTCAAACCACCATCTGCCGATTTGAAAATCTCCAACTCAGCTTCAAGAATGCTCAAAAGCTCAAGCCAGTTTTGGAGAAATGGCTGGAACAAGCTGAACAAGCTGGTTCTGCCCATGAGCAAGAAGAGGTCTCTCCTGAACGGAGGAGAAAGAGGCGTACCACCATTGGCACAGTGGCAAAGGACAATTTGGAACAACATTTTGTTAATCAGCCAAAACCATCGTCTAATGAAATTGCCCAAATTGCTGATAATCTACACCTAGATAAAGAAGTGGTGCGAGTTTGGTTTTGCAACAGACGTCAGCGTGAAAAAAGGGTTCGTTCTTCCATTGGAGGTCACGAAGGGAGTCAGAACTCAGTAGATGGAGCGGAAGATGACCCGGAAGAAGAATCCGATGTACAGGGTCAGATGAAGCTGAGTGGACAGGACCCCCCATCACAACCAACTACGACAGAAAATGGCACATCTCAGTGAATGTGTATTGAATAGTGAGAGTTTGGAATTCAAATTATGCAGTTTTTATGATAATATTATTATGTTTGTAGCACTTGGATTAGGAACCCTTTGTAAACACCATGTTGTTCTTACCTCTGGTCTCTGTGGAGTCCTATGTGTGTATTATGGCATCAAATGCTGAAATATGGAACAGGTGGTTTGTAGGTATTCCTAAAATTTTGTACAGGTAGAACAAAATTTTGCATTTTGTCCGTGTAGTGCATTTTGTAATGTACAATGTAGTTTTTTACAGTGCACAGAACAAAACGCCGCAAATTTGTTATGCCCAAGCTAATGTGTACGTAAAGTGTTTATTCTGTTTAATTATATACAGTACATGCAAACTGTATGCTTGTGCCGGTTATTCCGGTGTGTGTTAGTTACCTGAGAATTTCATCTTATAACATTAATAATTATGGATAGATTAATGGATTACTGTGTAATTCGTTGATCGCTTGAGATATGTACATACGTATATTATATGGACTAGGAGAGAATTGGAACTATACATAGACCATTGCATGAGAAGAAGTTCCATTTTACCAGTTGTATGGTGATAATTATGGGGGTTTTCTGTTAGAGTAATGGTTCAGATGCTGAGGTAGTAAGGTCTACTTCACATTTGTACATAGTATGACATTGTATTGTAGCTATGTCAATATAAAGGGTTCACACATGCCTTAAGCTTAGCACATCATCAATTGGTGCATGTAACAATGTAGCTAAGTCGCATAATAATACACTCGCATGTTAGTTCTGATTCTATTTACAGTCACATTCGAGAATAATACGATATAATAGTTGGTAATGTGTGTATAAAGTATACACAATATATACAGTTATGATACAAGCCTGTATAATATTATAGTGTAGGCAAGAATATAAGTTTGTTGGGTTTGTATGGAGGAGATGCTTTGCGACAACTGGGTGTTGAAGGCTGAAGACAAATCTTCTTAAGTTGTCACTAGTCTGCTGTAAAATAGCATATATACAGTGGAGTTTTTTTTTTTGAAGGGTACGTTTGGGCCAGCTATAATTCCACTCTTCAGAAGTGGAAATGTACTAGCATTATGAGCATGCAAATTCATTTTTGGTGCCCCAGAAAGTGCCCCTTGTATAGGTTTGTAGGTAATTTCTATGGTGTTCTTTATTCATAGTGTCTTTGTGCAGAGTGAACAAAGGTTCTACTGCAAATAACAAAACACTCTTGCAGTATCAAACTAAAAGCCAGCATGTCATATTACGTACACAGATGAGGTATCAATTTCTGCATTTTGTTCAGTGTGGAATTAAAGTACTGCAGACCATAATGAGACTCCACCTGAGCAATTGGAACACAAGTGGCTATTACCTTCACCACCACTCAATGAATCACCTGCATAAAGTCTACCTGGTAATTCAAATCCTGGCTATCCATCACTATTATATTGATGTGATGAATGTACATTGTCTTAATCAATAATAATAATTGTTATTGTAACATATTGTACATTATCAACACTAGTGTATGACTACAGTGATGCTATTGTATGAATAATTGCTTACAGCAATTTCCATGTGGATATATTATACTAGTGTGTTGTGTAGATGGTTAACTGGTATATAGACATCCCCAATTTATCACAGTAAAAATATTGTTGTTATGTATTGGCACTGGTGTATCTATAGTACGTAGGTGTTCGAATAATGCAGTGCTAAAAGTAGTTGAAATCATTGTATCATTGTAGTAATGTTTAGACTGAGAGGAAGTGATATCTGCAAAAGTATGTGTAATCTGTAACATGCAGCAACCGTTCAAAAAGTTGGATTGTTGATAGAAGGTGGTGACTGTGTTATAATGTATGGACATGAGTGTAACGCACTACTCACAAATGCACTGATTTGCACATACTATGTCGAAATACTGTTTAAAGAAACAAACAAACACATAATTCCAAAATGCAGTGCATTACAAAGAGTTCCAGTCAAATACAAGCAAATCATTCAGTACATATGTACATACATCAACTACAAACACACAGTACAATATTATATTTATGTAGATATCAAATGCAAACACACCAGTGAGTATGTACACTCCTTGGGTATGTATCCAACCTGTTCTGACAATACACGGGTACTGTAATCTCTAGATATAAAAAAGGTGTGATGAACCCTCAATCTGCGTAATATGTATTAATTCAGTGTTTTAGGTGCATCATACTGATAATCTGCATGTATTAGATTGTGGTAGATCCTTATGCATATTATGTACTTATGCATGTACATACACAACACATATGCACATGCACACACATTCTCACAACACACACACACACACACACACACACACACACACACACACACATAGCATCCAAGTGACCATCATCATCATTTAGATATGCAAACAATAAGCTAGCTCTGTAACAACAGCTACTCTTCCTGGCCACAACTAGTTATATGAAAGGCACACAGAGGTATCCTGAGACACATTGTGTACATACTGTAGGTATCATTTCACTGGAGTGGACACATTGTACTGATACTCTGCATGCATCAGATTGTGGTAACTTGTATTATTATACATACACACAGCACACACACACACACACACACACACACAGCACAACACAGCACACACACACACACACACACACACACACACACACACACACACACACACACACACACACACACACACACACACACACAGTGATGGTATCTAAGTGACATCATTAGGCAGTACAAACAATGAGCCAGGTTCAATACAACTGCCATTATTCATGACATTGCTCCAAGCAGGTGGCTGCTATAACTATGAATATTAAATCATATGCATTACATAGTTCCCCTCTTGTCTAAACAGACCTCAATAACAATGTAATGCAGGTACTCAAAATAAAGAGAGGCTCTTGAATGTAGACACCTACAGGGAGTGTGCAGACTGAGTGTAAAATACAACTATTGTATATGGAGGTACGTACATACAGTACAATATCAAGGGATGGGTGTTTGTACAGGAATGCAACATATATGTGTATTGCACAATGATGTAGATTTATATTGACAGTGCAGGTCAACCCCACTTCCAGATCTAAACATGCTATTGAGAACTTCAGCTGCCATTGATTCCTACTAATTAATTGAAATCTACCAACCAATGGGTGAAGCGTAATTGTGAACTTCCTAATTGTGAGGAGCTGAGTGCACTATTCTGTCCTGACAGCACACTGTACTCCTGGTCCGTTGGGTCTTGCTGATACACTATGTGCATATATACATACCTCTGTTCAGCACTCCAACACAATGTTATCTACCTCAAATATGCATCCAGTTGCTCCACCTTGGATTTTGGATACTTGTGGTTGATGGCCAATGTATGACATCCATCTGCGCATATGTGCATGGTATGGTATGTGTGAATGTATGAGATATGCTGTGCAAGCGTGTGCATGCATGCATGTTGGTGTTTTATTGGGTTTAAGTTTAGTGTGTGTATGCTTTGTGAAAGAATTCACACACACACACACACACACACACACACACACACACACACACACACACACACAGCACAGAACAGCACAGAACACACACACACACACACACACACACACACACACACACACACACACACACACACACACACAGCACAGAACAGCACAGAACACACACACACACACACACACACACACACACACACACACACACACACACACACACACACACAGCACAGAACAGCACAGAACACACACACATACACACACACACACACACAGCACAGAACAGCACAGAACACACACACACACACACACAGCACAGAACAGCACAGAACAGCACATGCGCACACACACACACACACACACACACACACACACACACACACACACACACACACACACACACACACAGCACAGAACAGCACAGAACACACACATACACACACACATACACACACACACACACACACACAGCACAGAACAGCACAGAACACACACACACACACACACACACACACACACACACACACACACACACACACACACACACACACACACACACACAGCACAGAACAGCACAGAACAGCACACACGCGCGCGCGCACACACACACACACACAAGGGTAAGCAGTGTATTCTCTTCACTCTTTGTGGTGCTTGCATATACCTCACCTCATACATATACATACGTATGTATATGTATGTAATAATAGTAGTAGTAATATAAGCATGCATGTATGCAGGATACAATCAGGTGTATGCATATACGTAGTACACATGCAGGTGTATGTATGTAGTATGCATATAAGACGCACCTACTGGCATGCCTGATATCGAACATACATACTCATCATGCAAATACCTAGCTTGTATGGCACATTGCGATATCCATGTGTAGCAACATTCCACCCATGATCATATGCCTACATGTGTCTAAGCAATTTCCTGTATCTAAGAACATGAACCTAGGCTGTCCCTTGAAGCCATGATCAATGCATATGTTATATCCTTCCATTGGATCAAGATTTGGATTTATTCATAAATGCACAATGAAATGATCAACTTGATTCATCCTTTCCATTGTGATGCAATAGAGAATTAATTTCCTGTAAAGGTAGTCGCAGTTGGTCAAATTGATTGGAGACTTTCTCAAAGTTGTAAAGAAGTTCTTGTAGATTGTTGGAGGACTTTACTGCATGCAGTATCTTTCCATCAACTTCCTACGTTGAAGATGGAACATACGTATATCATATTACACAGACCAACTTACTTAGTATGCACATTTCAGGCTACACTAAATCTGTACTTCTTATTAGAGGTACTTGTTATCAGTACTGGTGGGCATAGATTACAGGAGCTAGGGACAGAGTGAATTGAATATATTAACAGAAACATACACTAACTAGCAGGGGGGCTCTACACATCACTGAATACATTGACCAGGAGGGCTCTACACATCACTGAATACATTGACCAGGAGGGCTCTAAACATCACTGAATACATTAACCAGGAGGGCTCTACACATCACTGACTACATTGACCAGGAGGGCTCTACACATCACTGAATACATTGACCAGGAGGGCTCTAAACATCACTGAATACATTGACCAGGAGGGCTCTAAACATCACTGAATACATTAACCAGGAGGGCTCTACACATCACTGACTACATTGACCAGGAGGGCTCTACACATCACTGAATACATTGACCAGGAGGGCTCTAAACATCACTGAATACATTAACCAGGAGGGCTCTACACATCACTGACTACATTGACCAGGAGGGCTCTACACATCACTGAATACATTGACCAGGAGGGCTCTACACATCACTGAATACATTGACCAGGAGGGCTCTACACATCACTGAATACATTGACCAGGAGGGCTCTACACATCACTGAATACAGTAATCAGGAGGGCTCTAAACACCACTGAATACATTAACCAGGAGGGGTCTACACATCACTGAATACATTGACCAGGAGGGCTCTACACATCACTGAATACATTGACCAGGAGGGCTCTACACATCACTGAATACATTGACCAGGAGGGCTCTACACATCACTGAATACATTGACCAGGAGGGCTCTACACATCACTGAATACATTGACCAGGAGGGGTCTACACATCACTGAATACAGTAATCAGGAGGGCTCTACACATCACTGAATACATTAACCAGGAGGGCTCTACACATCACTGACTACAATAACCATGACTCTACTCTACAAGGCTGAACATATCACTATAGGAGGGGTCTAAATCTAGTGACATCAGTCAGCTGTTTTGGACCCATTCTGAAACCATACCAGGCCACCCTGAAATCATAAGTGTTTACCCTTATGAATATGGAATAGATGTATTGGGCTGGCTTCCATTTTAACTCCCTTAGGGGCTATCTCATGTTTGTGGCTCATGAATATCATTAAGGCAAGATATATCTCTTCAATGAAGTTCCAGCTGACCTCAGTGTGGGCAGACACCTTGGTACTAACTGTCCACAGTGGGTGATAAGGTCACTACATAGGGCACACAAATGTAATAGACAGTCTACCAGGCTCCTCCCTAAATAGACAGCTGTTGTTGTGAAGTGATAACAACTCTCTGGTGAGGTGTATGCAAGCACCACAATAGGTTGCTGGGAATACATACAAATGCACATACACACAGATAGAGCCAGGTACACACATGCAACACAACACTCGCACACGTACCTCATTACTGGTCATTAAATGGTATGCAATGACCATTCGGTTGGAACTACTCCACCCGCAAGAATAGAAAGCATGAACAGAAGCCTTTGGAGTTAATGAAACGTAAGCATTTCTAGGGGAGAACATGCCGCCATGCTGTCAATGGAGATAAGACACATATATTAAGGTACAATCAGCTACTGGATTCTATTCCTACACATGAATGCATACAAAGGTGGTGTGATGTAAACATGTACACAAAGGTAATGTGATGACTTGTATGCAGAGCTGTTTAGTCAGATGTAAACATGTAAACAGAGACAGTCTAATGTAAACATGTACACAAAGCTGGTCTGATACATACATAATACATACAGAGCTAGTATAATGTAACATGTCATAGGGATAGTCAGACATCTGGTGTGTAGACAGGGCTAGTCAGACGTCTGGTGTGTAGACAGTGCTAGTCTAATGTCTGGTGTAGACAGGGGTAGTCTAATGTCTGGTGTAGACAGGGTCAGTCTAATGTCTGGTGTAGACAGGGGCAGCCTGGTTTCTGGTGTAGACAGGGCTAGTCTGATGTCTGGTGTAGACAGGGCTAGTCTGATGTCTGGTGTGTAGACAGGGCTAGTCTAATGTCTGGTGTCGACAGGGCTAGTCTAATATCTGGTGTGTAGACAGGGCTAGTCTAATGTCTGGTGTAGACAGGGCAAGCCTAATGTCTGGTGTAGACAGGGCTAGTCTGATGTCTGGTGTAGACAGTGTTAGTCTGATGTCTGGTGTAGACAGTGCTAGTCTGATGTGTGTGTGTGTGTGTGTGTGTGTGTGTGTGTGTGTGTGTGTGTGTGTGTGTACATAGAGCTATGTAGTTTGGGTATGGACATGTAATAATGTATAAAGTGCCATTCTAGTGCACACAAAACTACATGCATAGTCTCATGTCCACTTGTACACAGTGCTAGTCTGATGTCCACAGGTACACAGTGCTAGTATGATGTCCACTTGTACACAGTGCTAGTATGATGTCCACTTGTACACAGTGCTAGTATGATGTCCACTTGTACACAGTGCTAGTCTCATGTCCACTTGTACACAGTGCTAGCATGATGTCCACTTGTACACAGTGCTAGTCTCATGTCCACATGTACACAGTGCTAGTCTCATGTCCACATGTACACAGTGCTAGTCTCATGTCTACATGTACACAGTGCTAGTATGATGTCTCTGTGAACACATGGCCAGTGTGATGTCCACATAATATACACCCAGAGATAGTCTGAAGTCTGTGTGCAAATAAGAATAGCTAATCACAGTCTTGCAGTGTCTAGTAATGGAGGCTTCACTGCAGTGCACTTTAATTGGACATTCATTAATCAATTATCAGAGACACAATGTAGTGCTTCCTCAGGTTCAGTGAGACTCCTCCAAACCACACGGTCAGTGAAACCAATTCACACACGACACAACACAGACCACCCCCCTCCCCCTTGGATCAGATTCAACACAAGTACCCTAAGCTTGCTAACCGGGCACCCTTGCCTAGCTCGATGAAAGAGCTAAGAGAATGTTTTTGAAGCACATTTTGACTTACACGTACGTAATGGAGGAACTGTACAAAAGTTGAACATTATTAATTAGTGTGGACATCTTGGGTACAACAGCAGTGAGTTTGGAGGCATGTCGCAGCAAACACACAATAACGCACCACTTCCACAATTCTCTCCTCCATTCTGTTCACTGCTATGCCATTGAGGAGGTCTGTGTCTTCGCAGACAGCCTCTGTCACTTCAGTGACATTGTACGGTGAGAACACACCCATCTCCACCACCGCTTGCTGGTTAGCCTCGGACACAAATCCCTCATCACGAAACACCCACGGGTGGTAGAGTAAATTCACTTCTCTCTTATCAGGTTCAAGTGCAGATTTGAAGTCGGGAGAAGGGTGGACAGTGACAAAGACATCCATTTCATTAGCACCGCTTACAGCCTGTACAGAGATTAACACTGTGGAATCAATGAAACTGTATTTTTTAAAATACTCGTGAAACTTTAAGGTGTAGCTACTGCATAAGTCATTTGACCAAATACAGTGAACACTCATTAATCTGACGCAATTCGCTTTCAAAGAATATGGTGGATTAACTGGATATCCATTGGTACTTGTACATTATATTGGTACTGGGAAATTGTGGCAGATTAAAAGGTTTGGCAGATAAAGCGGTGGCAGATTAACAAGAATTCACTGTACGTTATCTTCTGCTTCTAATGAAAAGCATCATTGAAGACCGAAATGAATTATTTATGATAAATTTGTGTTTCACTCTGAATTTCCACGTAACAATTTGTTACCATATCTATGAAATTCTATAATAATTTGGTAGAGGCTCATGATTACTATGGCGTAGATAAGGGGAAACCGGGTAATTCTTGAGCAATCACGTAGCAGTGAAATAGAGTGAAATAGATTGAGATGGTTGAAATGCAAGACGTTTTGACCGCAGAGGTCTTCTTCAGTTACAGTACTGAAGAAATATAATTGATTGGGCCTGAAATATTCGTGGTCGAAACATCTTACATTTCAACCATCTCAATCTGTTTCAATCTATTTCACTGCTATGTGATCACTCAAGGATTACCCAGTTTCCCCTTAAACTCTATAATGTTACATTAAAATTGACTTATTACTATTCAAAGGTTGTATATATGCACATTTAACACACCTTGTTAGTGATGGCATTTCTTAGAGTTGGCGGGAGAGTTTGAAAGAGTGACTTCTTAAAGAACATTGCCTGACTGGAGAGTTGGATGGTAACCGTTGGCAATGCTACAAAGTAGTCATCAAAGCCATAGACACCACTGTGATAAATAAATCGATAATACTATGTCCATATCAGAGAGAAGAATGCAACGTGTCATTGCGTATATGTCTTTATACATCTGTAAAAGTGCAATTAATAGCCTGTGTATGTGTAAAATACAATTATAATCATTTGACTGTCAAACCCATATATGCAATACATCTGTAGAACTTTCTCTCGGGTACATCGCATACATGTACGCAAATTTGATTGTTGGTAATTATAGTATGTAGCAATTCTACCAGGCTCACCAGTGGGGAATGCAGTGATACGGAAACACTTCACAATATGTTGGTACGCTTAGAGGATCCTCTGAAATTTTGGAGCGTCTCAGTGAAATTTGGAAGGCGCCTTCTTCCCAAGTCCCTGTGACTGTAGAGTTCTTCTTCCTCGATTGCCACCACTCTTCGCGCCTCTGTTCTAAGTACGAAATTGATATAGTTACAGTTCAGTAACAGCTGTAAAATGGCTTTAACACGCCGGAAATGCAAACAGATTCAACTAACCGGCCATTTTGTCAGCAAAGAGGTACTTTCCCTAAGTCACGTGTGGTAATCAAGCTCCGTTTACTTGGACTGACTGTTTTACGGAATTCTCCAAAGCTGAATCAAAATGGCGTCCATTAGGCGAGCCCTACCCCTCTTCCGAACGGTATGCTTGTACCAACGCTCGCACAGTTGTTGGATATTGTTTATTGTGTCTTTTATCTTGCTAGGTTTTCGTCAGAAATTACAGCAATGCACAGAAAACCGTACAAGTAAGTGTTTGTTAATTGGCTGGACTTCAACATTGTGTTTCATTTGCGTATTCTCTTCATGAAGTTACCAGCAAAGGTTTTTGGTGTCGAGGGACGTTATGCAACAGCTTTATATTCGGCTGCTGTGAAGAAGAACATTCTCGATAAAACTGAAAAGGAGATGGCAACTTTTGCGGTAAGTAAGGCTACTTACACGAGGCTTCCTTGGACTAAATAGTTACTCTCCTCACATGGGGTTCTAAGCGGTTCTTCTCAATCTAGTGCTGATGTATTAATGTATAGAGTAGAAGTAGTGTACCGGCTGTTTGAGTTGGTCATCCTGGTACTGTTCACAGTTTTTGTCTATCATTGGATAATCGTCATTATCATCGCATTCCGTGGCATTCATTATTACTGTTCATGCTGGGGAGACCACTCGACCAGAGGGGCTGCTTTGCAGGACATCCAGTCAGACCATAGACTATATAAAGTGTATGACCAAATATTTAATATTTTCAGGAGTGTTTAGAAGTGAAGCCCGAATGTAACGTCACGTTTTCATCTTTCATGATTTGTGTCTTTTGAGGGTTATTTCTCCAATTTGTTTCAAGTGGTCTCGAAAAACTCTGGAATACTCCTCGGTTGAAGTTGACATAATGTTTTGCACAAAATATATGATCATTTTCTGTAGGATTTAGTGGCACAGAAACCAATCATTGCGGATTATCTACGAAATCCCATGTTGAAGACAGAACAGAAGTTATCCTTGCTGTCAGAATTGCTTTCTTCCTTGAAATTCTCGCCCACCACCATCAACCTCTTCAAGACCATGGCAGAGAACAACCGGCTGAACAAGATCAGACCCGTGATGAGTTCCTTTGCACAACTGATGTCGGCGCATAGGGGAGAGGTACCTTGTACTGTAACAACAGCCAAGGTGTGTGTGTGTGTGTGTGTGTGTGTGTGTGCATGTGTGTGTGTGTGTGTGTGTGTGTGTGTGTGTGTGTGTGTGTGTGTGTGTGTGTGCACGTGCATGTATGTGTGTGTGGTTGTGTGTGTGTGTGTGTGTGTGTGTGTGTGTGTGTGTGTGTGTGTGTGTGTGTACTATTGTTTGGATTCAGTGTTTGTTTGTCTTGATCAATCTTAGTGTTTGTTCATGAAGTCAGTTTGATGGTGTCTTATTGTGTGAATGTGCAGGACTGTGTGGGTCTGTATACTATTGTATAATGAAGTGTGTACAAGTGTCTTTTTATATTTTACCCGATATTCCAGCCCTTGTCTGATAGTGAATCAAAATCCTTACAAAAAGCATTAAAGGGATTTGTTAAAGGCAACCAGGTCCTCAAGTTAGACACAAAGGTGAGATACAACAGCATGTCCAGTTGTATATCTTGTTCATGTGATGCCCTGGTGCTACTGTATACTTCACAGACCTCCTTTTCTACCGAGTGTGTTGGTGTGTGTGTGTGTGTGTGTGTGTGTGTGTGTGTGTGTGTGTGTGTGTGTGTGTGCATGTGTGCATACCTTTTGCTGTGTCATGTAGTGATGAATATGTAATGATGTGATCTGTCCTACACTGTTAGACTGATCCGTCCATTATGGGTGGAATGGTCGTAGAGGTAGGAGACAAGTACATTGACCTTTCCACCGCAAGGAGGATCAAGAAGTTTGTTCAACTTCTAAAAGAGGCCATTTGATGTGGCGTACTATGCAGCTTACAAAGGATGGTGTATGGACCTTATCTGACTTCTTCGTCTGTTGTAATGATATTATAGTAATGTTATTATATTATAGCACTCAGTTATACAGTGTTTGTTAATATCTAAACTGTTATATACACAGTACAACTTGCTTAGTAAGTATGCATATACCCTGGTTAGTACACACACTTGACTCAGTCCCTAGTTCATGTACTATATGTCAACCAATATACAGACTGACAGTACCTACCTCTGATAAGAAGTACAGATTTGGTGTTTTCCTCGGGTACATAAGCAGGTTGGACTATACTTACAGCAATGCAGTTTACTTTGGATTGAAACTTGATGCTTGTATAATACATGTACCAGTTATACATACATATATGTCCACACCAAGTATGTACAAATGTGGATATACAGGTATTGTTATTGCTGCAGTTTACCATGCTATTAGGAATATACAAGGTACTGCATGCATGCATATGTTGAACCATTACAATTATATAAGAAAATATTACACCTACTTTCATGTACATACTTAGATATAAAATATATATAAAACCCCCAAGGATCAAGTTGAAAGTGTGTGATGTTGGTCTCCAACACACGCATGTACACGGCATATTTACAACACACACAATCATTTCTGATGCAATGTCATGATCACAGTCTGCTGCTGCCATTGTCATGGACTTTAGCGATGAACTCCCGATTATATCTTCTTGGAGACAGCCTCTTATGATTTTTTGTCGTCATCTCTTTTGGAATAAAGCTCTTCTGTTCTTTCAGATACAGTTTTAATGTTTAGCTTTGAAATGGTTCTTCTGATGGCCTCTGACTTGGGATGAACAAATTCTCTGGTTCTGGGTTCGACATCTGACAACTTAGAAAGATAAAGATAAAGGAATTAACAACTTGTGTGTGTATATAGTTGGAGCTTAAAAAAATTCTAGGTCAGAAGACAAAGTTGGGTATTCCACTCTCTGTTTACTCACTTTTCTTATACCGAGAGCATACGCCAGGGTTGCCACTAGAGCCGTTGTCCCACAGACTGAGAGCAACGTCCCCCATCCCAGGGCTCGCAGTGCAACTCTCCCGGGGGACTCGTACATCCCGCGGGGAAACTCTGAAGACTCAAAATCTCTCTTAGACCTGATCCCGATCGCAAATCCGCAGATAACGGAGCCAAAGTAAATCGAAGATACCACGGATATGCTTTTCTTCAGAGATGGAGACACTCTACGCTCAGCAGTAGGTTTGGAATCATTGTCTTGCATAACCTTCTCCTCTTCGAGTGCCATTTTTAAAGCACGTGACCAATCAAACATGGAAGCAGAGGATACCGAGAGAGTGGTAGTAAGGAATTGGGAACGCTTTCCCGGGAACAATCGCTTCTTTTGCGATGGGAGGGCGATGACAGCTCGAAACTATTATATTTTAATATTCCTTTTCGTATTATTTGCAATAGTTACGGTACTTTTCCTGGCTTTTGAGTAAGTTTACCACTCTAGTTACTGTTTATGACATTTACCATCCTTTTTTCTTCTTTCTTATAGTGGAAGACATTTATCCACGTTATTTTGGCCCTACGGTCTTGCAATACCCGTATTCGGACTCGTTCTCCTATTTTACAGCACGATATTCCTCTTGAAAGCCGGGTGTATTGACCCAGGATTCCACCAAAGGGCCACTGCTGCTGAAGGGGAGTACTACGAGAGGCTCGCTGATAAGGAAGGTGCGTTCGAGGATTTTGGACATGCTGATCCAACATACTTGTCAGTTAGCACACCCCATATCCACAAATCATCCTTCTTGGGGAGATATTAATGTGTGTAGACTATGTATTAGCTGATATTTTTTTACATGAAGTGATAAAATCTACTTAATATTTCTCCTTATGTCCTCAATTCATTGAGGGGGATGGTGATTGAACAAACACATTTAGAAACTGGATTTGTGATATTGAAAACTGTGTGTGTGTGTGTGTGTGTGTGTGTGTGTGTGTGTGTGTGCACGTGTGCGTGCGTGTGTGCATGTGTGTGTGTATATACGTATGTGTGTGTGTGTGTGTGTGTGTGTGTGTGTGTGTACATTTCATTAATATTCTCTCATTTCTGTATGTGCATGTTCAACTGATATCCCTTCGCCACTGCACTTGTTAAACCACTCTCTCTTTACAGTTGTACAAATTCGACCAGTAGCTCTTTGTCTTCTCCAGATCCAAAGTCTCCCAACCCCTACCTCACGAAGACAGTATCAGTGAATGGCCTACCCGTCAAGCTGAAGTTCTGTTATACTTGTAAGCAGTACAGACCTCCCAGAGCGTCCCACTGTTCCCTGTGTAACAACTGCTGTGGTGAGTGGAGCGTGTTGACCACAGCAGCATCGTCTTACCATGAGTCTCGGTGAACATTAAGAATGCTTCACTGTTATCGCAAACCCACTATGACAAGTTGAAATGTATAGTAAATATACCTCCAGTTACATATGTTTATAATACAGTAAAAAATTAAATACAGTAGAAAAAAATTAATACAGTAGAAAAAAAAATTAATACAGTGGAGGAAAAATTAATACTTTACATAAAATTAAATACAGTGGAGAATAATTTAATACAGTAGAGAATTCTTTATAATGAGATTTCACTGTACATTGAACTTTTACTTTAAAATCCATCCATTGTTTTACAATGTGTGGGCATAATATTGCCAATATACGTACATACGTAGGTGGCGTATTATGTGAATGTGAACCCTCATTGTCCCGCAGCAATTTGTGGAGGGAAAATGTAGCAAACTAACATGTTTGGCAGATAGTGAGATTGTCCACATCATTAGTGTGTATGCACCATGAGCTAATGCACAGAAATGAGGGGGGGATTAAGTGGTGGCAGATTTTTGAATTTTGGGGTGTATTCTCAACTGTGAAAATATGCAAATATTGCTCCTCGAACACTTGGTACAGTGAATTCTCGTTTCGTCCGCCGCCTTATCAGCCAAACCTTTTAATCCACCACAATATCCCAGTACCAATATAAAGTACAAATACCAATGAATATCCAGTTAATCTGCCAAACTCGTTAATCCACCATATTCTTTGAAAACAAATTGCGGCGGATTAACGAGTATTCACTGTACTTGTGTTATCCTATCATTTTGCTATGCATTATAATTAGCATCTTTTTTGTTTTATTTCTGTAGAGAATTTTGATCACCACTGCCCTTGGGTTGGGAATTGTGTTGGAAAAAGGAATTATAGATATTTCTATCTGTTTCTGGTCACTATTGCCTTCTCTTGTGTTTATGTGGTTTGCTGTAATATTGCCACTATTGCATTATGTGAGTTGTAGGTTTGTGTGTGTGTGTGTGTGTGTGTGTGTGTGTGTGTGTGTGTGTGTGTGTGTGTGTGTGTGTGTGTGTGTGTGTGCGTGCATGCATGTGCGTACATGCATGAGTGTGTGTACGTCTGTGTAAGAACAGCTCCATATACATACGTATTTAACATGTCTCCGTCCTCCCCCAGTGGCCACTATTGCACCGAATGCCTCTTTTGTTGAAGCTGTGAAGAATTCTCCTGCCAGATATCCACTTCTATATATGTATACGCATAAACGTACGTACGTATGTGTACTCATTGTATTATCTGTCCACACCTTTGTTACAGCCAAAGTGCTTCTATACGTACATACATACTTATCATACTTATGTATTTGCTGCATATCCACGTGTATGTATGGCTGATCGAATGTTGAGGATATTTCACATTTGATATCTCATCTAAAATGTCCGAGATTTTCACTTTTTGGCCCCCTCCTCCTCCTGACCTCTGGATGTAGACCTTTGTGTGCTCTTACTACAGGCTTCCCACAATTGTGTTAGAGCTCATGTTTACATGTGCCACTTGGCTGATTATGTACACACAGTGAAACCTCGTTACTCCACCACCACATTATCCACCAAACCTTTTAATCTGCCACAATTTCCCAGTACCAATACAATGTACAAGTACCAATGTATATCTAGTTAATCCCCCACACTCGTTAATTTGCCTTTGAAAACGAATTGAGGTGGATTAATGAGCATTCACTGTATTATATATCTGTACTCAATGCTTCCTGGAATTCACTGTACTGATGTGAGATTGGATACCACACACTTACTGTAGGACATAGTATGGTGTAGTGAATCAATGAGATTATTACAAAGGTGTGTTCAGGTGATGCGAGTCTTGTATGTAATGTCGGACAGTTCTGGTGTCTGTTGAGTTTCTTAATTCTTCTTCACTATCCTTGAGAGCCTCATAGCTGGGTTTGCTTTCATTGCTGTGATTGGCCTCGGTGGTTTCCATACCTGCCTGATCGCTAATATGCAAACAACTAATGAAGAGGTGTGTGTGTGTGTGTGTGTGTGTGTGTGTGTGTGTCCAAGGTGCTTGTGTGTGTGTGTGTGTGTGTGTGTGTGTGTGTGTGTGTGTGTGTGTGTGTGTGTGTGTGTGTGATGATTATCATCTGTATATGTACATTGGGATGGTATATTGAGTGTGTATAGAAAGATCCTCTCTCAGTACTTGATTCATTTGTTAATACTGTACAAACATAATATGTATTACTCCTATTGTTACATTTTACCTAGATCAAGGGCACGTTTAGCACAAAGGGGGAACTCAACAGGAACCCCTACCATCGTGGGAATGTGATTAGGAATTTCGCTGTTGTTTTATGTGGACCATTTCATCCAAGGTATGTACAGCACACACTGAGTTGTGTGGGCATTCACACGTACACAACACACACACAAACACACACACCACACACACACACACACACACACACACACACACACACACACACACACACATACACACACACACACACACACCACTTACATGTTCATGCACTATTTTCTTAGTGTGTACACAGCACGTGTTCGTGTTTATGTAGCATGTGCAGGTTTGTATTATAAACTAATATTATAAGAAATATTCACATCGAAAAACATTTGATTTGTTCACATTTCCTTCTTCTCACAGTCTTCTCCAGAGAAGAGCAATCTACAAAGAGGTTTGTGAAGAGTTGCTGGTTGAAGACATCCAAGGGCAACCACAACAACTCAGCATCAACCAGGAAGAAACTGACGCCAGAGATTTCCCTGAAGTGAGTTGCTGTCTCCACAGTGCAGGCAATATACTTTAGTATAACAATTCAACACTGTCCCATAATAACCTTTGCCCTCCTATTGATATATGTACGTATATAGTCATCATCGGTCATATAGCCAAAACGGCCCTTGACCTCAGCTTAAAATAATCAATTGCATTATATTGCAGCAATATATCTAACAGTATAGCATGATTAAATACAGTGAACATCAGTTAAAAGCTGGTACTCCAGATATGTACTTCCAGGTTACTGGTTCAGTATACAAATGCAACTTCAACTCTGTGTGTTTGTTTCGTTTGTTCCTGTTCACAGAGTCTTGTACGTACGTATTGCATTCTGTGTTGTACAACATACATTGACTCACTGCATGTGCTATGGAGTAATGGATGGATTTTATGAGACAAATAATTTTCTTCGAAAATTTCTCAAAATTATAAATTACGTATTATTGTGAAAATCCATAAATACACACTTATTATCCATTGTATGGAGGCATCCATTGTACTGTATATCATTGTATTGTGTTGCATGTTTTCTCTACAGTCAAGGACTCCTCCCCTTCTTGACGATTCACCGCTGATCGAGCGAGCGTCAACTGTCACATCTCAGAACGATTCACTGGAAGGCATGGAGATCGGAGGAAACTCGCATGTAGTCGAAGTGGAGATTTTCCCTCGAGAGTCCCAAGACTCCATGGGAAGTTTTGCGGATGAGACGATCACAGAAGAGGCCCACCTCCTTCCTCAAGGGAGCAACCGTAGCAGTGTAGAGAACAGTGAACGCTGAAATGTTGCCTAGAATCAGATTACAATGATTTATTCGTGACACAAACATTTGCTCATGTTGGCATTTTTAAAAGTTCAAATGTTACTCCCTGCAGTGCCTCGACTATGTTGTGCATGGAATACGTACCCCAGCGTCCAGTGTTTATTAACAGGGACGCCGTACAGAATAGTAATATGAAAATTAAAGTGTCAATTGAATCTATAATATTGATTTCAATTCATTCATATACTGTTTACTTTTGTTAAGATTGATGAAAATGATCAATTTATAATCAAGTATGCAATTTTGGATTTCGTTAATACAATCTAATAGGCCTTGCACAGGTTTATGTGCAACAAGACAGTCCTCAACCATTAATTTTGTCATTTGACAATTGCGTTTATTGTGTATATAGTACAGTCTATTATGTAATATGTTTAATAGTACATTATAAATATACTTTATAATATTATATTTATACCTTATATTATTATTGTATAGCTACTATTTATAGAATTTATACATCATGCTAAGGTTATCCTACAATTTACTGAAGGTATCTGTATACACCTAGGGCTGGTAGTGCCTTTAGCGTACAGTTCACACTGTGATCCATGGTGTAGATAAAGAATATACATATTTAACAATATGCAAAACAATAATATTATCTCAGAATCAGAAATGCAGTTGGCAAGTTGACAAGGCTCATCTAATAGAGACAAAACAAACATGTGAACATATTATTTCTAATCATATCAATCTATGGGATACAACGTTAAGTGCGGGAGATGCGTCCTGGGGTGTAAGATTTATCCAGCGTTTCTTCAAACAAGAACATGTGGAGACACTTTTCAGACTGAGCCAAAGGATGTCCAGCTATTCTGTGGGCGAAAGAGGAAGTTGTGCATGAAATAGACAAGTACAGTACAAGTAGAAGTACAGTACAAGTACAGTACAAGTACAAGTACAGTATAACTACAAGTACAGTACAACTGAAAGTACAAGTACAAGTACAGCACAAGTAAAAGTACAGTACAACTACAAGTACAAGTACAACTACAAGTACAACTACAAGTGCAGTACAGTACAACTACAAGTACAACTACAAGTACAACTACAAGTGCAGTACAGTACAACTACAAGTACAACTACAAGTACAACTACAAGTGCAGTACAGTACAACTACAAGTACAACTACAAGTACAACTACAAGTGCAGTACAGTACAACTACAAGTACAACTACAAGTACAGTACAGTACAACTACAAGTACAACTACAAGTACAACTACAAGTACAGTACAGTACAACTACAAGTACAGTACAAGTACAGCTACAAGTACAACTACAAGTACAAGTACAGCTACAAGTACAAGTGCAAGTACAAGGATGTGAAGTGCACGAATGTACGTGTTGCTTTTGCCATTTTAAATATTTTGGTCAAGATCCAATTTGAAATAACAACCAGTTGAAAATAATCCAAGTGCACTAACCTACTATAATATGTATCACTACTATTGCAACATACTCACACACGCACACACACACACACACACACACACACACACACACACACACACACACACACACACACAGTGAAGTACATTCTCATCATTATTGATTATAATATCATAGGTCGTATTAAGTCATCCTTGTGTAGCAAACCTGTCTCAGTGCAGCTATGTACGTAGCAATCATGTAATTTTATCTATTAGTCATCTGTAGGTCACTATAATACATACACTTCACTCATACATACATACACATGTTGAAATCACCATGGGCACACCCACCAACACACACACACACACACACACACGCACACACACACACACACACACACACACACACTAATACCCATGCACACCCATACCCACAGACACCCACAACCACATATGTACGTATGTACATACAGACTCACACCCACATAAAATATACACACCCACACCCGCATACATACACACATCACACACATACACAGAGAGAGAGCACAAATCTCACTCACTTATTGATAAACTGCTCCAACCCTTGGCGACGTTCCTCTATAAATTCGTCATCAAAAATCCCATCGTCCTTTCTGAAAGGAAGTAGCTTTAACAAGGCTTTTCCAGGTAGTGGAGGAACAATTATCTGAAATGGTGCATACATGTGAGAAGGAAAGTGGTTGAGAGTTCAACAGACCGATGTATGTACAGTGGAACCTATCTATTAAGGACATTTTTGGACCTTGATTTCTGTCCCTATTACAGAGGTGTCTTCAATTCAGAGGTCACTTAATACACTACAGTACTACACTGGGACACACAATGGTGTCCTTATTATAGAGGTTTCTGGAATTCAGAGGTTTGTAATAAAGAGGTCCCACTGTACACATAAAAGGAGTACGTACATCATAATACAGTATGTATGTACATAAAACAACCAACAAATACACACACACACACAAAGTGAAGATTTCTGGTATTCCTGAAATATTATTGAAACTGAAAGGTTTAACTCACCCAACAGTAGTCGAATGGATGTGAAAAATTATGCTACATTTACAAGGAATTCTAAATACCACAGAGTCATTCAGACTTCACAAATGGTGATGGAATCATGGATGAGCAATGATGTGCATTTATCGACAATATTTGAAGGAGAGTGGTTAGACTGGTGTTAGGTATATAACATATGTTGAACGGTAGATACTAAAAGGGTGTATGGGGGGGTCCTTTTAAGAGGAGGGGCAGGAATTATGGGTGGCGTTGATGGAAATGGCAATACTGCATACATGCTAATTTGGGAAAAAAATCTCAAATGACTTCACTTCTCCTCTGAAAGAAACCAGCTGCAGGATTTGCCTTCTTGCAAAAGAGAACGTGGAGTCGACTCCAGTTGCGTTGTGTAGAAAATAGCGTGCACAAGGTATTTGAACCACGTGTACGTATGTAGCCAGCAAAGTTAACAGCCAGCACATTTCCTCCAGGAATGATCTACAAATGCCATACGTGTGATAGCGTGTAAAAGATCACGCTTGTGCTATGCAACGCGCAAGGATTCAATTCAATAGCATGTATATTGGGCATTTATCAGGATAAATTTTGTGACGAGAGAACTTGGTTGTAGGAGGGTGTATTCAACGCGCAGGGCGGGTGTATCTTTACGATTATAGCCCATGAGTATCTATGATCGCACCGGGTGGAACTAAAACAAGACACTGCACCTTGCTGTCTCTCTCCAATTCTTTCTTCAGCCATTCGAAATCACTGTATCGTCGTCTCACAGACGCTTCCTTGCTCTTGAACACGGGGATGTTGGTCTATAAGAAAACACACACTCCACGTGACATATTGCAAGCAGCTTGGGCCTAGAATCTCATTCTAATGCTCAACGTACAGTGGTTTTCAGTTCGTAGTCGGTATATCGAGTTTTCCCGAAGCCATGCGTCTCTGCATTGAGTACTTCTATTTCTAAGATGTCATCCGGCTCAGCATAAGCTTCGTTTAAAGTCTGCTTTTTCGAGTTGAGTCTTCGGGTATCGACTTGTCCCTCGGCCATTTTCTCGCTTCCTTTTCGGACTGCGACCCGCCCATGCCCAACTTCCTTATAAGGAAGCTCAGTGTTGTGTATGCGTTTTCTCTCCGTTCTTTATCGTGTACGGTATCCCAGCAATAAGCTGACGGCCAACATGGCGTACAGAGAAGGAACGCCTGACATCCCCGAGACATTCCTGGGTTACAAGTAAGCAAGGGATACAGAGGGTGCTTAGCTTTTTGATTTAGCTAGGAATTCATCGTGTGCACTTGAGAGAATTTTCTATGCTGAATGTTATCTTGCTATCCGGGCCCCAATTTTTAGGGTGGCTGTGAGTGAGAAACTTCTCTACGAATACTCCGAAGAAGCCGAGATGTATAAGGACAAAATATACAGTAAGAAAGGACAGGTTGGTGGCGGTTTGCACTGAGCATACTTCACTAAAGAGGTCTTTTCAGCACCCTCGGGTATGGGGAATCTTATTTCAACTGGGAACCTTTAGCCAAAGGCTACTTCTCAAGGCGCTCAGGAAACGGAATAAATTGTCCACCAGGACTGAATGAAATGGATTGATAGCGTGCATGATGCTATTGAATTAATTGAAGGCCTCCGGTCAAAAAGGGTACTTTAACGTTTGGAAGAAAAAATCTACTTTCGTTCTGAAAACGACATCTACCTTCTCAAGAAGTAGTAAATGAAATGTAAATGCGAAAGAAGTGAGCATTCTGGTGGTAGGAGCCCATTTTCATTACGTATTCGTTACGGTACTTACCTGCACTACTCCGTAAACGATTAAACTCCGTTTGCTCAGAAATTACGGAATACGTTAAAGTACCCTTTTTGACCGGAGGCCTTCAATTGTTCTCTGATTATCAGATTGTCACATACACCACAGGGACGCGCATACTGTGAGCCTGGATAATTCAAATCTCTGAGGACACTGAAATAACTTCTATTATCAGAAATTCCACTCAACAAATATGTGTGCTGTTAAGAGTTTGGTGGGAAAGGTATACAAATTCGACATATTATCCAGACGTTTGTGTTAATCAAGTTTGACTTGAGTGGACTCCACTGTACTGTAACTCGTATGGTTGAGCATAGGTTGAGTTGGCCCCCATGTAGTTGGGCATCAGCATGCCAAG
Organism: Chondrilla cf. caribensis; assembly: GCA_964020155.1. Lineage (NCBI taxonomy): Eukaryota > Metazoa > Porifera > Demospongiae > Chondrillida > Chondrillidae > Chondrilla > Chondrilla cf. caribensis. The sequence continues at coordinate 3,709,682 of OZ026552.1, read as the reverse complement.
TTCTGGTTTACATACGCCATAGATACTCTATACTACACATACACATACACATACACTAGATACTCTATACTACATATATACATACACTAGATACTCTATACAACACATACACATACACTAGATACTCTATACTACATATATACATACACTAGATACTCTATACTGCGCATACACATAAACTAGATACTCTATACTACACATACACATACGCTAGACACTCTATACTACACATACACTAGATACTCTATACTACACATACACATACGTACACTAGATACTCTATATTACGCATACACATACACTAGATACTCTATATTACACATACACATACACTAGATACTCTATACTACACATACACATACACTAGATACTCTATACTACACATACACATACACTGCGTGGCCCTGCCTGTCATTACAGATTGAGAAGTTGAAGCAAGAGAACGAGCAGTGTTTTAGGATGTTGGTGGAGCAGCTGAAAGAACAAGAGAGAGCGGTGGACCAAGCTGAGAAGGTGCAGCGGGAGGTCGTTGAGAGAGCTCTCGAAGACAAGTTCTTATACTTGAAGAATTCGGAGAAGGAAGTTGAAGGTATGTTCATACATTCATGTGTGTGTATTTAATACCAGGTTATGTCTACACATGTATGTTTAGCCATTGTGTTGAGTTTATTTCCTTATGTACATTCATTTACACTACTTTAGTTACGTTAGCTAGTGCATTTTCCTAGTTAGTACTCACTCCTGGTTAGTGCATACTCTTGGTTATCACACAGTCCTGGTTACTACACACTCCTGGTTAGTACATACTCCCAGTTAGTACACACTCCTGATTAGTACACACTCCTGGTTAGTGTACACCCTGGTTAGTGCATGCTCCCGTTTAGTACACACTCCTGGTTGGTCCATAGTCATGGATTGTACAACACTCACACTTGTAGACTCACTAGCACAAGTAAATTCACATACTGCAATGCTAGCATTTCTGCTGTCTGTTACCTTAGTAATGGAATGGCAAATTTCAGAATACGAAGACCAGATTAAAGAACTTGAAAAGACAGTTTCCACTTGGAAGTATTTTAGGGTATGTACATGTATATAATATATGTATATATCTTATGTATTTCATTATTCACTGTGTGGTAATATAAATGTGTTTATTTTCAGTATGCATCCTATCCATACATATACTATGTACCTGCTTATATATATACATATGTGAGTACTTGAGCACCTAGCCTATAATTTGTTCACTGTGGCCCTTTACTGTAGGATAAGACATACCCTGAGAACAGTGCTAAGATCCGCACCATGAAATCCCAGCTGAAAGAAATGAAACAAATTGAGGAGACGGAAAAACAAGAACTTGAAGTTAAACTGAAGCTCTTTGAAGAGGAGATCATGCAAAAGACTGAAATTCTCAGAGAGGAGCAGAAAGGATCTCTTCTTCAGGTTAAAGCTATTCTGCAGCCTTCTCCCAGTCCTGTTTACTGACTGGTGCATACTTTCACTGTTGTAGAATTTGGATTCATATTTCGATGCCAAAACATTGGCTGAGTTCAGAGACAACGGATGGCTACATAGAGAGGTGTGGCATTTGTGGATGTTTGTAGCTCTGTTCAGTTAATAGATATCTAATAGGAGGTGGACATGAAGCCGTCTGCCTCCTTGGAAGGTACCCCAGTATTTGTATACTAGTGACTCACACTGCCCTCTACACTGTCCAATTGGACACCAGGCTGAGGCACCTTCCAGCTTAATTGTGTACCACTTTTGTATGTGATAGTATACAGCAGTGTTGTGGCAATTACAGCTTATAAAAAAATCAACTACCATTACAATTACTTGGATATTTCAAGAACCCATTACCATTACCATTACAATAACTGCTCCATGTAATTTCATCCATTGTAACTACTTTGAGCAATTACAAATTACAATTACAATTGCATCCACATATATGTAATACAGTGGAACCTCTCTATTATGGACACTTTGGGACCTTGATTTTAGTCCTTATTACAGAGGTTTCCTCAATTCAGAGGTCACTTAATACACTACAGTACTACACTGGTACACAGGATGGTGTCCTTATTACAGAGAATTCTGCTATACAGAGGTTTGTAATAGAGAGGTTCCATTGTAGTACATCACAACATGTATGTATTGTAGTACTGGATAACAACGTTGTTGTCTCCCTGTTGCACCTACAGCTCACTGCGCTGAGGTCTTCATACGATAAATTGGTGGAGGAGATCACCACGCTGGAGGAAAGAAACCTGGAATTGATGGGTGATCTCCTGTCGGCGAGTGAGAGTGTACCCTCTGAAGCGATGGTGCCTGTGATTGCCGACACAAGCGGAGTGTTGGGTGGGCCCAGTGGGGCGGGGAGAAGAACAGCCCTTTCCTCGAGGAAGGAGTCCAGAGGGAGCAACATTGAACAGTGGCAGAATCGACAGATACAATTATGGGAAGATGTAAGTATATTATTCTAATTGCTCTGGTACTGCAGTGAATTCTTATTAATCCACCACTACCCTATCTATCAAGCTTTTTCATCTATCTAAAATTTCCCAATATCAATATTATATAAAATGATCATGGATATCTTGTAAATTTACCAAACTCATGTTGTTGGAAGATGAATTGAGGTGGATAGATGAGGATCACAGTAGTACAGGAGTACCTATGTGTTTAGTGTTTGGATGCACCAAACGTGAGTTATTTTTCTTGCATCACAGGAATCTCTGGAGCCACTCGGACTGCGAGAGCTACACAGGCTGAGGGTAAAGGGGACCAACCCGGCACGCTGCGGAGGGGGGTCACGTCCTCAGACACACCACGGCGTCCGCCTCCCTTCTTTGACCAGTGCGGGGGACGGGGAACACAGACACGAAGCTAGATCCCGTAAAAAGACATGGCCTATTTCTGTTAGCATGTTGAAGTCGATTGTGTAATCAAATTTTTTGCACGACGTATCAATACTAATCAATGACTTATGCATAAGACTCTTAATAACAAATGTAGTACATAAATATACATTGCATGCATGTAACTAATTTGCAAAATACAGTGAAACCTCTATATTGGACACATTGGGACCAGCTAATTTGTCCACTGTAGAGAGGTTGTCCACTCTTCAGAGGTGAAAAATGTATTAGCATTATAGGAAAACCTATTTTTGGTGCCTTACTGAGTGTCCTTTGTAGGAAGGTAATTTCTATGGTGTCCTTTATTGGGAGAGTCTGCTGTATAACACATTCCCACACTGTTGTGTGCATGTAGGACACAGACATGTCCTAATAATAGTTCCTGCATGTGGCCATTGCTTCAATGTGCTCATCATCAGAGGAATGAAACATACAAAATGATCCGACCTGTTCTCCTTTGCACTGCTATGGCAGGGCCGGATCACGGTCTTTCAAGAGGAGAGGCCAGATCCTGATGAGATCTCCCATGCAGAAGATCAGCTATAAACAGTTTGTAATCTTCTTTCATACATCATATATGGCATGGAACATAGTCCGTATAATATGCTCCTTGTGACATTATTCTCATTTGCTAACAGTCATTATTGTTAAGATCATGGTCAATTACAATTTCAAAAGCAGATGATCTGACTACGCGAGACCAGGCGAATACGCAGTCGCGCATGGTATCGCTTACCCGGGCGGTGTATAAAATGGCTCCGTGATTTCAAGAGCGTTACGTTGGCAGTACAAGTTTGAAAAATTAGGTGAAATGGAGGGTACAAGTGCTGCTAACGAGTGTGATGAAGTCGAAGAAGAGGTGGATGAGGATGAGAAGGAAGTATCTGCTCAAGTGGACCAGTTCTTTACTGAAATAGATCTCGATTTGGCTCAAAGAAGAAAGTCACTGAAGTCCCTAACCAAGGTGTGCACACTCCAGCATTGAAATAATGTATGCACGTATTTCAAATATATTATTCTATTTGTGAACATTTTTTGTATGCAAACAAATATTTTTTGTAAGTAAACAACCAATAATTTTAGTACATGAACTACTCTTAATAATACAGTGTTATAATGAGGAATTGTAATGGTACCAGTTGTACAGCTAAAAAGAGTTGTCGATGAGTTGTTGTGTACTAGATCTGATGTGATGTTGTGCAAATTGTGATGTTGTGCTAATTGTGATGTTGTGCTAATTGTGATGTTATGCAAATGGTTGTGATGTGCAAGTGGTGATATTGTACAAATTGTGATGTTGTACAAATTGTGATGTTGTGCAAGTGGTGATGTTGTGCAAGTGGTGATATTGTACAAGTGATGTTGTACAAGTGGTGATACCGTACAAATTGTGATGTTGTGCAAGTGGTGATGTTGTACAAGTGATGTTGTGCAAATTGTGATGTTGTACAACTTGTGATATTGCATATGTTGTGATGTTTGTATGTATTTCGTCTGCAATACATCTCCAGATAGGTGGAGTTAAGCACACTAAAACAGGCACCCTCCCTCACCATTTAAAGTCGGTAATGGGCCAAGCTAACCTACGAGTAGCCCGCGGTGAACTTGAAGAGGCCATAAAGATATGTATGGAGGTCATACGGCAAGGTGAGGGTTGCTGTGTTGAGATGGGACCGGTGCACCGTATGCATGATCAATCATGATTCGTATCCACATACATACTGTGGAACATGCACGTTCTTCCATGACATGTATTTGACACGTTACATTTCTGACATGTGTTTCACAAGTGTCTGACAGTGGTGGCACCTCCATATTCCGACACCTTCAATAATCCCATGTCATCTATCCAATCTGACCACTTTCCAACACATGTTCATCGTGATAGATCGATAGATTACGTATACCTCAAAACCTCAATATTCTAACAACCTCTATAATCTGACATGTGATATTTTGTTCTAAAGAGCGTCAGATTATCAAGGTTCCACTGTACGTATCTTCTAAGATCTCTTAATGTTCTCAATGTTTCTGAGTTTTCCGGCATGAAGCATATAGAGAGGAGGTCTGTATACACTGTTGATCTGTACACTACACATTTTGGGACTTAGTAACCTGGCTGTTATAGAGAGGGCACCTGCTAGTGCAGTGTCCATTATACACAGGTTTTACTCAATATTCAATAATAATTGAAAGATAATACAATGATCAATGAATTATTAATTTTGGAGAGGGAGTGGTGTACACAATTCACAAGCCTTTTTTTTTTTTCCTTTTTTTAGCTATATGCATACGTATATTATCTAACTTTTTTTCGCAAACTATTTGATTTATTTCTGACATTGTGTTGGCCATGTCATGTTAAGTGTGTGATGTATCCCATGCAAGCTCATCCTATGCTCTTGTACACGCCACCACTACTGTAGCTCCAGATGTACCCGAACCGTTTCTTACACTTGAAATGATATACGAAGAGATGGAGGATGAGGAGAAGAGATTCCAGGTAGGAGAGAGTTGTGTGGATCGAGCAGCATGATAATGCTAGGTTAATGCTTCTCCTACAGTAGCTGAGTTATCCTTGAATGGTTCTTCTCCCTTTCTTCAATCAGTTTGCATTAATAGGGGCTCATCTCCAGCCAAGAGACGTCGATCAGTGGTTGAAGACAGCTGAGCTGGCTATTGGAAGGAATGAGTTGAGAACTGCGTTAAACTGCTACTCAAAAGGTATAGTACACAAGCACATGCAAATGTGGATACAATACATGCGTTTGCCTGCACATATGTGTTCTTGTGTATGTACTTACATATGTGCATACAGGCTGTATGCATTCATGCACACACTTGCATGTACACATCCACACTCACACATACGTACACACCTACACCTACTCATACCCACTCACACACACACACACACACACACACACACACACACACACGCGTACACAAGCACACGCACACGTACACATTATTTTGCAGTATTACACCAATGTATCCCCTCATTTATAATGATAGATGTACATGGGTATATCAATGATATACGTATGTACATACACATATTATGCAAACATTATGTATGTACGGTACGTTGTATGTATGTACATACAGTGCTGGCCAGCAATCCTCGTAATCTTGATGTTCTGTGGAAGAAGGCTTCCCTTCAGTGCGAGGTAGGAGACTACACCAAAGCTGTTGAAACATACCAAAAGGTAATGGAACTCCTCTCAGACAGCCAGGGAGCAGATTACCTGCGTGTGGCAATGGAGGTGGCCAAGGTATGTACGTACACACTACACACACATTGAATTGTGCTGTTGGAAGTTGTGGTCTGTATATATGAAACTTTGTCCTCCATTTTGTCTATTGTGCAATTAAGATCTGGCTAATCAAGACTAAGGCATGACATTTGCTCCTTGTATTTTATTGTACACGCATGCATTGACTGAAGAATGTTCTGGTACTTTGTTGTTGGTTGTGAACTTTCAATTTGCATAGATCCAAAATGATCTGGACAACATTGACAAATCTGTGGAAGTGTTGAAGTTAGCTTTTTCCAAATATCCTCAGAATGTTGATGAGACAGGTATGTGTGCGTGCGTGCGTGCGTGCGTGCGTGTGTGTGTGTTGCACATGTATACAAACGTTCCATATTACATATTTGTACCCTGCATGTCTTTTATGGTGTATTTGTCATTCTGTAGCTGTGAACATGTTGGCTGAACTGTACTTGATTGTGAAGGACTACTGGGGAGCTCTTGAGGTACGTCACTGTACCCGTGTGCTCATGTACACACCGTATACCTACCTACCTACCTACCTACCTACGTACGTACGTACCTACCTACCTACCTACCTACCTACCTACCTACCTACCTACCTACCTACCTACCTACCTACCTACCTACCTACCTACCTACCTACCTACCTACCTATCTACCCACCCACCTACCTACTTACCTACCTACCTACTTACTGTATGTACTGCATGTATGTGTTCATGTATACCGAAGTCATTTCTGTCTATTGCAGACTGTTTTGCACTTTTACAAGATAACCATTCCTCAAGTCGTTGTTGAGAGGGGAAGAAGTGAGGAGGACATCGTCTTGGACTCCTTCACAGATGCGCTCCAGACGTCACAAGACACTGACACATCAGCCCAGAGTCCCTCTGTCACACAAACACCTACTCCCACACCCTCTGTTAGTGTTTCAGATGCTCTTGGCTGGTCAATGGGGATTTCGCAGTCTCCGTCTACGTCTCAAACTGGTGAAGACTCGATTGTGAAGTTTGTTGAGGAGTTGGCGATACCAGCTCAAGCACCTCTTGACCTGAAGGCCAAGGTTGCTGTGTGTCTTATTCATCTGTTCTTCACTGCTCCCAAAGTATGTGTGTGTGTGTGTGTGTGTGTGTGTGTGTGTGTGTGTGTGTGTGTGTGTGTGTGTGTGTGTGTGTGTGTGTGTGTGTGTGTGTGTGTGTGTGTGTGTGTGTGTGTGTGTGTGTGTGTGTGTGTGTGTGTGTGTGTGTGTGTGTGTGTGTGTGTGTGTGTGTGTGTGTGTGTGTGTGTGTGTGTGTGTGTGTGTGTGTGTGTGTGTGTGTGTGTGTGTGTGTGTGTGTGTGTGTGTGTGTGTGTGTGTGTGTGTGTGTGTGTGTGTGTGTGTGTGTGTGTGTGTGTGTGTGTGTGTGTGTGTGTGTGTGTGTGTGTGTGTGTGTGTGTGTGTGTGTGTGTGTGTGTGTGTGTGTGTGTGTGTGTGTGTGTGTGTGTGTGTGTGTGTGTGTGTGTGTGTGTGTGTGTGTGTGTGTGTGTGTGTGTGTGTGTGTGTGTGTGTGTGTGTGTGTGTGTGTGTGTGTGTGTGTGTGTGTGTGTGTGTGTGTGTGTGTGTGTGTGTGTGTGTGTGTGTGTGTGTGTGTGTGTGTGTGTGTGTGTGTGTGTGTGTGTGTGTGTGTGTGTGTGTGTGTGTGTGTGTGTGTGTGTGTGTGTGTGTGTGTGTGTGTGTGTGTGTGTGTGTGTGTGTGTGTGTGTGTGTGTGTGTGTGTGTGTGTGTGTGTGTGTGTGTGTGTGTGTGTGTGTGTGTGTGTGTGTGTGTGTGTGTGTGTGTGTACTACCATGTAAGAATTAGTGTATAATGTATCAGGAGTCCAATGTGCACGCCATAACAATGCTCATTATATATGTACTGTCAAACATGTTCTGTAATCCACACTCCATGCAGTGCCTGCTTTCAGTCATCTACGAATCCAATCCAGAGAATTGTGGCGATATATTCCTGGATGTGGCAGAAGCCTTCATGGATGTTGGTAGGTTCGAGCCAGCCTGCCAGAGTTGACCTGATGTAGTATGGTGCTTGCATGATACACGGCAACCCTTGACTGTTTGGCTTGTATACTTTATTATGTACATTATGTATCTGCTGTAAAGGGCTACATTCAAGAGCATTGCCATTATTATCTATTCTTGTGGAAACTCAAAACTATGGACAGGTGTGTGTGTGTGCGCGCATGTGTGCATGTGTGTGTGTGTGTGTGTGTGTGTGTGTGTGTGTGTGTGTGTGTGTGTGTGTGTGTGTGTGTGTATGATTGTGTGTGTGTGCGTGTGTGTATGTGTGTGTGAGTGTGTGTGTGTGTGTGTGTGTGTGTATGTGTGTGTGTGTGTGTGTGTGTGTGTGTGTGTGTGTATGCGTGTGTGTGTGTGTGTGTGTGTTTGTGTGTGTGTGTGTGTGTGTACGTGTGCATGCTTGCGTACGTGTCTTCAGGAGCGGTACATATTTGTATGTGCTTATAAACGTATGCATGTTGGTATCTTCCTTCACTCAATTTTTGCTTCCATGCACACAGGCTGGAGTCTGGCTGAAGCATGCTGAATGCCTGCACAGTCTGAATGACCTTGAAGCAGCTGCAGTGTCTTACAATCATGTTGTTGCCATGGCAGCACATCACACAGAAGCCAAACTGACACTAGCCACCATCTATAGCCAGTTGGGACGCACTGACGATGCCCTGATGGTTCTTGGTATGTTGTATCACTCTGTACTGTACATACGTATATGTGTGACTGTACATACTGTGCACTGTACATGTGGCCATACTGTAGACTGTACACAAGTATGTACCGGTAACTGACCATATGCTGTACATACATTTGTAATGGACCATGTAGTAGTATTGTACTGTACATACGTATGTATTTGAGGGATTGTACATAGTGATTGACCATGTACTGTCTGTACTGTGTACCTGACTGTCAGTCTTGTCTGAGGAGATTCCTGGACACTTTGTGCTATGTATGTCACTGCATGTGTGCTGTGCGATTCCAGGTGGTGATGACCTCGGTGAAGAGGCAGAACAGGAGAAAGCACTCTTGTCACAGCTCCCTAACGTAGTTCGAATCACCCAACTGCCACCTAACATTCAGGTACTGGAAGCAGGGTAGTAACAGCCCAACAAATATCACTTTGCAAGATTTTAAGTAGTTGTGTATATGTACGTACATTATGTGTATTTTCATTCTTACACAGTATGAACATTGGGGCTTTTGTGTTGAGTTTCGGCATTTCTCTCTAGTCTCCATTTGCTTGACCACAATCCTCCTACTTGGAGTGAGGTCAGGCAATGTGAGACTACGCTCTCTCTGTGTGTCTTCCTTCCTACCCCTCCACTCCTCATTCTCTGTCCCTCTATTTTCTCTCCTTTCTCTTTATCTCTCTTCAGTCCCCTCTGCATCTCTCCTCTCTCTCCTCTCTCTCCCCTTGTACTCATTTTCTCTCCTTTTCTCCCCGCTTCTCTCTCTCTCTCTTTCTTCCCTCTTTTCGTCTCTATCCGCATCTCTCTCTCCCTCTCTCTTCCATTCCTCATTTCTTCACATATATTTTGAAGGAGGGATACTTAGTACCTATGTGTGGGTATATGTATGTGCATACGCATACATAATATGTATGTATGTGTATAGGAGTTCTTGTGCTGATACTACTTCTACAGTATTTCTTTTCTTATAGAATCTGAAAGTGGCTTATCACCGATCTTGTATCTTGTTGAATGAGAGTAGGCTGTTGGAGTATTCAGATCTCGCCTTGGACATGCTGTACTTCTTCTTCAGAGATGTTATTCATCATAAAGACTTGAGACGTGTGTGTGTGTGTGTGTGTGTGTGTGTGTGTGTGTGTGTGTGTGCTTGTGTGTGTGTGTGTGTGTGTGCATGTGTGTGTGTGTGTGTGTGTGTGTGTGTGTGTGTGTGTGTGTGTGTGTGTCTGTGTGTGTGTGTGTGTGTGTGTGTGTGTGTGTGTGTGTGTGTGTGTGTGTGTGTCTGAGTGTGTGTGTGTGTGTGTGTGTGTGTGTGTGTGTGTGTGTGTGTGTGTGTGTGTGTGTGTGTGTGTGTGTGTGTGTGTGTGTGTGTGTGTGTGTGTCTGTGTGTGTGTGTGTGTGTGTGAGTGTGTGTGTGTGTGTGTGTGTGTGTGTGTGTGTGTGTGTGTGTACGTGTGTGTGTGCATGCATACATGTGTACTTGCATATGTGTACTTTCTATTCAAATGGCAGTTAAATATTTAGCGTATTATTCATTTCTTCTTCAGTTTTAGCACACCTGTCCACTAAAACCAAGAAGAAGAGGATGGTTGAGCCAGAATACCAGAGTGAAGGTATCTTACAATGATCTTCAATGTTTGCTCAATTCGCGTGTAATCTGTGTACTGTAGATATACATGTGAGCTGTAAAGCTGAAAAGCACATACATTGGAGTGCACTTGAATCAAACATGCTGAGATTAATTTTTTTTGAATTTATTTTAGTTTCAATGGAGGTGTGGACTCTATCCATGCATACATACTGTGTTGGTTTGGTCCATGTTTGGATATGAAGTCCTACCTATATATGTCGCTGGATGTGAGGGTTTGAATGTTTGGGGGAACTGATCTAGGGATTTATTAGAGGTGAATGTTTGTGGGTAGCACGCTGGAAGGTTTGTCTGGGGTAGAATTCTCCATGGTCAACTCGGTGTGGTTTCCCCCCACAGAAGTGAAGCAGCAGCTGCTGGAGAAGGAAAAAATGCTGTCATTGGAAGACTGGTGGGACTTGTTCTCTATGGTATGCAGGGTTATATGTAGTACTATGTACATTCTGCATTGGGTACAGAGTCACATGGTGTAGAGGTGTCTTGAGATGTCAGCCAACTGAACCTTTGACACTAGTCCCAAACTGATTGTTCTATTTGAAACAAGATTACTTGTCCCTATCCCTATTCCTATTCTATCCCTATCCCTATCCCTATCCCTGTCCCTAACCCTGTCCCTATCCCTATCCCTATCCCTATCCCTGTGTTCCTGCAGTCTTGCCAGGTGCTATGTTCTCTTGGAAGAATGGATGAACTCTGTCGTGTTGTCTTTGCTGCCAACACTTCCAACAAGTTTGCTCCATTACCAAGAGACAAATATTATGTGAGTTGTGCAATACCTTCAATATCCACTTCCACTTCATGTTACACATACATACACATTGTACTGTGTGTACTGTATGCGCTGTATACACTTCACGACTATAATACTAATACTGGGTGTATGAACACATGTACTGCATATATTCGTCTCCATAGTGTGTGTATAAACACATGTACTGTATGTACTTCACCCCTATAGTGTGTATGAACACACATACTGTACGTATGTACGTCACCCCTATTGTGTGTGTGAACACGTACTGTACATATATACTTCATCTCTATAGTGTGTGTAACAACACATACAGTATGTACAGAGCATATAACCACTTGGTCTGCTGAACATTTCTCTCTTGTGATGTACAGGACTTGGTAGCCCTAGCCATCAGCTCTTGTGCGCTGTCTGGAGACTGGAAGGAGGCGACCTCCTTCATGAGGACTCTCATCATTAGCGAAGTTAGTGTACCTGTCTGCATGCCAAGGTTGAACGGTCAGTAGTACCTGATGCGTTAGATGTCCATTTGACTGGACCAGTCCCAGTCTGATGAGACATAACATAATAATATTCATTACACTGGACTAGTCCAGATTCGGTGAGATGTAATGTGTATTTAACTGGACCAATCCTCAGTCTAAGGGAATGTAATGCGTATTTAACTGGACCAGTCCCCAGTCTAGTGAGATGCAATACGTATTTAACTGGACCAGTCCCCAGTCTAGTGAGATGTAATGCATATTTCACTGGATTTGTTGCCTGTCTAATGTACTGTATGCTGGCAGTGTTTGTTGTGGTGAAATGGACTGATGTGTGTACGTATCCTGGTGGTCCAAATGTCCCTGTTATTCCCACTGCAGTGGTCCAAGCCTGGACATGGTTCTATTCAAGCTATCCTAAATTACTTCAATCTGGTACCATTTAACACCAGCATTCACAGATTTCTGGTGCGATTGCTTGTAAAGGCAAGTATCCATGAATTATACTATACTCTGTGTAGCTCACAAGACCAACTACATGTTCATAATACGTATGTACTGTACTTATGTACAGGAAATAAGTACATGTATTTCCTGTTTCCTGTCTAGGACCCTACCTCCATTCCACTGCTGACTCTTTGTGCTAACTACTACCTTGGTGCAGGCTCTTATCGAACAGCACTGAGTAAGCATAGTGTTTGAGTTGTGTGTCTGTGTGTGTTAGATGTGTGTGTGTTTGTGTGTGTGTGTGTGTGTGTGTGTGTGTGTGTGCGTGCGTGTGTGTGTGTGTGTGTGTGTGTGTGTGTGCATGTGTGTGTAGTTGGTACATGCCTCGCAATTGTTCCCCTCTGTACCTGTCACCACTAGTGACACCACACCCCTCTCAGAATCTGTATGAATCACTATGCATCCAGTCCACCTCACATTGTTAAACTGTATGTACATATGTGCTTGTACTGTACATCCCATCCTCATCTTGTGTATATATGTACCTTATCCTCATCTTGCATGTACACCTTGTCCTCATCTTGCATGTACACCTTGTCCTCATCATGTACGTATGTACACCTTATCCTCATCTCGTATGTATACCTTGTCCTCATCTTGTACGTACGTACATACCATCCTTGTCTTGTATGTACACCTTGTCCTCATCTTGTACCTGCTTGTACTACATTTTCTTCACCTTACGTATATCGTCATTCTGTAGATTTGTACCATGCTGTAGTGAAGCAGGAACCTGGCAACTACCTTGGCTACCTCTGCATGGGAACAGTGTTCCTGTCGCTGATGCAGCAGAGGAAATCCAATGTGGGAACGAATAGGAGAGGACTGCTTCTACAGGTACGTACGTGAGTGTTATATGAAGCATGCTACATTTGCACAAATTATTCAATTGTCTTCATTCCTCACCCAATCAAATCATTCCAATCGCACCATCTGATCCCAAAGTTACAAGTTAGAAGCACATGTGGTAGTCATGAATGCAATTATTTGGACATTTTCCAGCAGGTTGATTTCCAAATAATTGCATTCATGTTGCATTTGTAGAATCTTATCTTACCTGAAAAGCCTTTGGCCAAGGAAGACCCTTACCAGGCACCCAGAAGGCACAACTATATTGATTGAATGCCTCCTAATATTATATCCACCCTTAGCACGATTTTTTCTTCTCAAATTTATTACATTTGCATGTCTGTTCTACTGTACATATGTCTAGTTTCAGTGTGCTAATAGTGAAAAATTTTCTTCTCTTTTTCCTGTGCATCGTCAGTCATTGGGGTGTTTTGCCAAGTACTTTGATGTGAGAGGACGATGTCAAGAATCTCTTTACAATATGGCACGAGCGTTTCACCAATGTGGTGTGTGTGTGTGTGTGTGTGTATGTGTGTGTGTGTGTGTGTGTGTGTGTGTGTGTGTGTGTGTGTGTGTGTGTGTGTGTGTGTGTGTGTGTATGTGTGTGTGTGTGTGCGTGTGTGTGTGGTGTTGTGTGTGTGTGTGTGTGTGTGTGTGTGTGTGTGTGTGTGTGTGTGTGTGTGTGTGTGTGTGCATGTGTGCCACCTGTGTTTATGCCAGTGTATGTGTGGTTTTTTTTGTTTGTGTTGTGTTTTTCAACCTGTGTGTGTGTATAATGTATGTTCTCATACGTTTATATGTACGCATGTGTGTGTACATGTGACACATACGTATTTCATAATCAGTTTGGTCTTTTTCCCATAATAGGTCAGGTTAACCATGCCTCAAACCTTTACAAACAGGTTTTAACTTGTCCGAGTGAAGTAGACGATCCACACTCTGATCTTCGCCGAGAGGCAGCATACAATCTTGCTCTCATCTACAAATCAAGTGGCAACACTGCATTAGCGAGACATATTTTATGGACTTATTGTGCCATCTGAAGAGAGCTGCCTACTGTCTTATGTACTTTGTCATTGACATTGCATCTGTATACTAGTTATGTTAGTGCATGTGTATGTAACTGCACCTTGTCTGTTTGGGCTTGAGAATATAATATGTATTATATTCATTCAAGCAATGGATATACTTTAACATAATATATAGTGGAGTACTAGGAACAAACAAGTAATTCGAGTGAGAAACTTGTGGGATTGCCACCCCCACACTCAATTTTCTTGTCCATCTCTTTTGGGCTTAGAAAAACCTTCGCTGAAGATACAATGTTCTGCAAAGCATTTGCATTCGAATTCTAGCCCAAGTTATAATTCTGGCGATTACGGTGATTCGAAATCGGCCATCTGTATTGCGCAAAATAAGTGTGCTACACTCAATATCATGTTATTATTTCACTGAATGTATGGGAGAGGAATGGGAAAAAGACTAAGAACTGGACTAATTGCATAGCTCATGTGAGGGGTATGTCAGCCTAATAATTTCAACTGGCTTATAGCTGGTGACATAAACTAACTGTTGAAACAATGTTCATCTCTGTACATTGCCCGTAGCACTAGCCACGTACACGAGGAGGTGCTTAATAATTATAATATTTCAGTGCATGTATGGGAGAGAATGGGGCAAGAAAATTCGAAGGGAAACACCTTGCATAGCCCGTGTGAGAGGGTATGTGTCAGCCTGAAAATTTTACCCAACCTAGCTGGGTGGTGTTAGTTTCAGTTATAAGCAACCTACCATCTCTGTGCTTGCTTAATTTGCAACACTAGTTATTCAAGATGGTGCAAAGGGGCCAAAATCATTATTATAGGTGCTTAATTTTTTCAATGTATGGGAGAGTATAGGAGAGAAAACGCTCAGCACCTTTTGCATAGCACATGGGGGAGGAAATGTGTCAACTTGATAATTCCGCCAGACCTACCTGGAGAGGTGAACTAACTTATGAAACAATTCCCACCTCAATAGGTGACCTGTAACCCCAGCTACATTTGGAGGTGCTAAATATTTTTTGAGAGTATAGGACACTAAGCACCTCTTAGCATAGCTCATTGGGGAGGGGGCGTGTCAACTTGATATTGCAAGCTAACTTAACTGTGGATGTAAACTAACTTATGAAACAATTCCCACCTCAGTAGGTGACCTGTAACCCCAGCTACATTCGGAATGCTTAATATTTTCTCAATGTATGGGAGAGTAGAGGACGCTAAGCACCTTTTTGCATAGCTCATGGAGTAGGTGACGTGTCAACTTGATATTTTAGCCAGTCCTAGCTACAGATGTGGACTAATTTATGTAGCAATTTCCACCGCAATAGGTGACCCATAACCCTACCTATATTCGGAAGTATTTAATACTTTTCAATGTATGGGAGAGTATAGGATGCTAAGCACCTTTTTGCATAGCTCATTGGGGAGGGGGCGTGTCAACTTGATATTGTAAGCTATCTTAACTGGGGATGTAAACTAACATGTGAAACCATTCACACCTCAATAGGTGATCCGTAACCTCAGCTACATTTGGAGGTGCTTAATATTATTTCAAAGTATGGGAGAGTATAAAAGAGACAACGCTAAGCACCTTTTTACGTAGCTCATGGGGTAGGGTGTGTGTCAACTTCAGCCAGACCTACCCGGGGATGTGATCTTTCTTATGAAACAATTCCCATCTCAATACGTATGTGACCCATAACCCCAGCTACATTTGAAGGTGCTTAATATTTTTTCAATGTATGGGAGAGTATGTAGGACACTAAGTACTTTTTGCATAGCTCATGGGAGAGGGGGGTATCAATGTGATATTTTAGCCGGACCTAGCTACACACATAAACTAACATATGAAACAATTTCCACCTCAATAGGTGACCCGTAACCCCAGCTACATTCGGAGGTGCTTAATATTTTTTCAATATATGGGAGAGTATAGGAGAGAAAACGCTAAGCACCTTTTTGAATAGCTCATGGGAAAGTGGGTATGTCAACTTGGTATTTTAGCCAGACCTAGCTGGGGAAGTGAACTAACATATGAAACAATTCTCATCTCCGTAGCTGGCCTGTAACCCCAGCTACATTCAGAGGTGCTTAATATATTTTATATGTATGAGAGAGTATAGAAGAGAAAACGCTAAGCACCTTTTTGTATAGCACATGGGGGAGGGGGCGTGTCAACTTGATATTTCAGCCAGACCTACCTGGGTACATAAACTAACTTATGAAGCAATTCCCACCTCTATAGGTGACCTGTAACCCCAGCTACACTCGGAGGTGCTTAATATTATTTTCAATGTATGAGAGAGTATAGGAGAGAAAATGCTAAGCACCTTTTGCATAGCACATGGGAGAAGGAGCATATCAATTCAATATTTTAGCCAGACCTAACTACGGTCGTGAACTAAAATATGAAGCAATTCCAACCTCAATAGGTGGCCCGTAACCTCAGGTACATTTGGAGGTGCTTAATTTTCTCCAATTGCAATGTATGGGACAGTATAGGAGAGAAAACGCTAAGTACCTTCTTGCATATCTCATGGGGGAGGGGTGTGTCAGCCCAATGTTTTTGTCAAACCTAGCTGATTGTATGAACTAAATTCTGAAACAATCCCCATCTCAGTACATGGTGTGGGAGAGATTGGAGAATATAATGTTAAGCAAATTCTTGCATATGTCATGGGAGAGTGGGTGTGTCATCTCATATTTTAGGCTGACCTAGCTGTGGATGTAAACTAGCTTATGAAACAATCCCTAACTCCATGCATGTCTTGTATCCCCATTTATTCAAGATGGTGCTAAGGGGCCGAATTGTGGTCCTAGCACCACACTCAGTGTATGGGGGAGAATAGGAGATAAAAATGCTAAGCGCCTTCTTACATAGCTCATAAGAGAGGGGGGGTGTCAAACTGATATTTTAGCCAGACCTAGCTGTGGATGTAAACTAACTCATGAAACAATTCTCATCTCCATATGTGCCCCCAAATTCCCACAATTGTACCTTGTTCCACCTCGGCTACATGTTTCTGAACAAAGGAATAATGGATAGAACTGCGTGTACTGTATCAGTTCATCTGTTGGAAATATGCAAATATTTATGCACTTCCATGTAGAAATCGTGTACATACTTAAAGTACATAATATGCTACATGCTACTAATGTACCTAAACATGTACATGTGATTGGTACATGCATAAAGTTGAGGCCAAGCTAAATGACATAAACTCAAGTGGTCTTCAGATGCCTTCCTATCACTCCAAGACCAATTAAGGGCATGCCAGTTAACGCACAGGATAGAAGTGTTTTTCATTATTGGTGAAATGAGTTACTGTAATTGTACCGGGAACTGATGTATCTAGTATGACATTTCATATTACATTATAGTAACTATTATCAAGCTATTTATGTACATAATAATTATATTGAACATTTATAATTACTGTTTGTTATCAATATCATAATACTATTATTACTCTTACAGTACATACGCAAGTTGTGTATTATGCAGAATGTGATAATCATAGAACATTTTGAACAGTATGCAAGTATAATAAAGCATTGCTGATATAAATTTAGTAGAATGTCACACTGACACTGCAGATTCATACATGGTCCACTTCAATTGCAAAAAGAGGTTCCTTTGCTTTGCTTTGCCAGGAGGTCCACTGCACCAAAAATTGTCACAAATTATGATTCTCCGGCTACATATTAGTATTATACCGAATAATGTATACGTATGTATGCACACTCACACTCATGCATAATATTATATACACAGACTCATATTTGCATCCATATGTACACACATGCACGTACATGCACTCACACACATATATCATGCATACATACGTATGGTGATTTACCAAATGGAGTCAATGATAGTGAAATGCATGCTATATCATTGTGAATGACATTTATAAACATCATTTCGTGGCATTTAATGATGGTCATCAGTTTAATGCTTTCACATGTATATATGGAGAGATCATTGATAAAGGATCACCTCATGCTTAAGAAACTTGAGCAACTACATCTTGCATAAGGCTTTGTGCTATGTACTAAAAGAATAGATACCTAGAATCAAAGTGTATAAAATGAATGAAAAAACATTGACATTTTCCAATATAATCATACCTTACAATCCTACCATGAGCTACCCAGTGTACATATCAAACTTAATAACACAAATACTGGTGCACGTACACCCTCCTGCATCTCCTATGGAGCTGGTGGTGAAAAGTTAGGTAACGTTTAATTTTCTTACTGGTCACCTTGGATCCACCAGTATCCATGTGATGAATCATAGCAAGAATACTGATGTGTCATACACACACATTCAGGAATGCACAAATGCAGGCAGGCACTCATGCACATCTCCCACACAACACGCATGCACACGCACAACCACAACACACATGTACATGCACACATCCATACAGACATGCACATGCACATGCACATTCATACACATAGAATTTACAACCTGGGAATTGAAATGGTAAACATGTTTGTTTACAGTTTGGAACATGATTGTTTAAAGTTTGGAACATGATTGTTTAAAGTTTGGAACATGTATGTTTATAGTTTGGAACATGTTTGTTTAGAGTTCAGAGCATTGTTGTGAGAAAGTGACAATCATGGCTAGGTCATGTGTCTGATATTGCTGGCGCCGAGGGTCTGACACAACATCACACGTACAGCACCGTCAAATTAATATTCATCGTTTGGGATACGCCGAAGTACGACCTCTATAAAAGCTCACCTCGCGTCCATTTTCTTTGTGAGTAGATCCGTGCTGGGGAAGCTGCAGATGCTGGAGGATTCGAATTGGAGGGGGTGCCCCGAGCGCAAGCGTGGTTAGCTGTTCTACCCTCTCCTTCTTCGGTTCGCTGTTTGATCACGTATGGAGTTCACACGTCCCGGTCTCCTGTAAGTCGTCGGGTCTCTCGAGTGTTCTCGGACGAGGTTTGGGCGTCCGTCCTCTTCGGAGGCGGGCGGTGCCTGGGATCATGGTCGGCTAGTCTCCCCTAGGGGTCCTGTAAGTAGGGTCCTGCGAAGGCTATGTTGTCGGAACCACGCGGCTCTCTACTCACCACCCTTTTCCTTTATTATTGCCTTCGGGCTCACGTAATTTAGGCCGTGCCATGCACAACCTTTACGTTGCATACACTTTACTATGCACACACTGCGCCTTGCACACACCCTCCTATGCACACACTATGCGCATGCGGCACAGGTAGGGTCCAATACATGCTACATTAGTTTAGGTTTTGGGCCCTACCGGGGAGACTCTTGTTGTCGTGTTGAGGATGCTGCTGTTTGATGTGTGTCTCGGCTGGCTCTGATGATTACCGATGTGCAAGTCTGAACATCTCTGACAGGCCTGTGGACTGGTGGCATCCGTGATTCTTTGGTCTCCGAAGAAGCTATCAATTCATTGCCCACATCGGCGACTGCCGCCCGTGATACTCGGTGTGCCAGACGTAATGGTTCGCGGCCCTGAAATTTGGACCTCCCGAGTAGCCAGTCAACCCCCTACTATCTATGGTAAACTCCTTGATGTTGCCGGCTTGACTACCTGTGATGAAACAGCGTGCTGAAACATTGATGACAAGTGGCATGCACTCCCTGGGGCATGAAGCACCTCCCCGTCCACGTCGGATGCCCTGGGCACACGTGAAGTGTGGCAGAGAGAGGTGCAAGTTTGATGGGAGATCCTGCAAGATGCAACTCATCGGACTTCAGAATATGTATGTATTATATATGCCTATTTTATAGAATATTATGATATATTGTAAAGAGTTATTGTTTCTATTTATTTATTTTGTCAATGAGTGTACCACACTAGAAGGTGATAGGACATACCAATGGTCCTATGTAGCACTGTATCATCAATACACATATGACATCAGAACTAACTATTGAGTATCTAGTACAATGATCCATAACTTCACTACAGAGTACATCTAGACTCATAATTCATTATATTATATGGTTCCTGCATTTCACACAACAGTACTAGTACAATAGTATACATAGAAACTGTTGCTCTGAACTGCCTTATCAGCTCCCATACACCACGCCTAGTACTCTCAAGAAGTGCTTGCGCAGTTATGAAGGCCTTGTTATTCGAATAATTCTGCCAAAAGAAAGTAGGCAACATAAAAAGCCATCCTTAGACATACATGCTGTACATCCATCCAGAATCAATCTATATATGTGTACTGCACATACACGTATATATACGTATGCATTTATACATAATATACCCATTATACTACATATATAATAAACACCCATCTCTGGATTTATTCATGCATAATATAATACACAGTGTACATAATACATATTATTATGTATGCACACACTGTATTTAGATCTGTTCGTCCGAATATATCCATCCATCCACCCATATGGCCATGCTACATAATATTACACATGCTCACATGTTTATAATATGTACTATTGTCCATCAATCCTCAGTATCAGTTAAATCAGATTGCAAAATTTGGCCTATTAATCAAAATATCTTGCATGGTAATATAGAATATTATATCAATTTTATTAAATAAATTTTATAATATTATCCATAATATATATTATGCATTTTTAATATAATTATATATAATCACACTCACACACTCAATATGTATGTAGTTCGAGTATCCATCCTCTCTGGAAGGGGGCATTGTATCAGCTATTGCAAGAATATTGACTGTAGAGAGAAATTCTTGTTAAACATTTGATTGAAAATATTAGCAATGGCAAATTATTCCAAATTAATATTAACATAGTTACTCCAGCTACATTTGAAGGTGCTTAATATTTTTCAATGTATGGGAGAGTATGGGACACTAAGCACCTTCTTGCATAGCTCATAGGGAAGGGGGTGTGTCAAATTCATACTCTAGCCAAATATAGCTGGGTACGTGAACTAACATATGAAGCAATTTCCACCTCAATAGGTGACCCGTAACCCCAGCTACATTTGAAGGTGCTTATAATATTTTTCAATGTATGGGAGAGTATGGGACACTAAGCACCTTCTTGCATAGCTCATAGGGAAGGGGGTGTGTCAACTTCATACTCTAGCCAAATATAGCTGGGGACGTGATTCAGAACTAACATATGAAACAATTTCCACCTCAATAGGTGACCCGTAACCCCAGCTACATTTGGAGGTACTTAATATTTCAATGTATGGGAGAGTATGGGACGTTGAGCACCTTTTTGCATAGCTCGTGGGAAAGTGGGCATGTCAACTTGATATTTTAGCCAGTCCTAGGTACAGATGTGAACTAACTTATGTAGTGATTTCCACCTCAATAGGTGGCCTGTAGCCCTAGCTACATTCGAAGGTGCTTAATATTTATTTTTTCAATGTATGGGAGAGTATAGGACACTATGCACATTTTTAACGTGATATTTTAACTATCATATGAAACAATTCCGATCCCACCTCAATAGGTGACTCATAACCCCAGGTACATTCGAAGGTGCTTATTATTATTATATGTGGCATAATAATGGGCACTGGGGAGATTTTTTCTTCGACAACAAAGCGCATCTTTTTTGTTATCAGAAGGACCATACTAGTTCCAGGAGTGTGTCTGTACATTTGTATTTGAGCTATGGTGAATCACGTGGACACAGGAGAGGCCGTGGTGACAAGCGATATTTTTTTTTGGCTTGTCACCACGAGGCCTATAGCACACTCAGCAGGGTGTGCTTGTATCCAAAATTGTGTTGGTGAGTTTGCATGGCATGGACACTGCACAGCCCTTGGTAACCAGCAATGGAATGTTAAATCACTCAAGTGATCCCACAAAGCGTATTATATTTGAATGTACATACAAAAGTATTTGCATTATTATATGTAGCATGTTGCACTGGAGAGTTTTTGTTTGACGACAAAACGAATCATTCATGCAAGGCATATTACACACATGTTTGAATGTGTACACATGTCAATAGTATATGTATTATTATATGTGGCATATGGACGCTGGGGAGAATTTTATTCGGCGGCAAAATGCATCTTTTTGTTATCAAAAGGACTGTGCTAGTTCCAGAAGTGTGTCCGTGCATTTACATTTGAGCTATGATGCATCACATGCACACAGGAGAGGCCATGGTGACAAGCAATAAAATTAGTCTAAGACATTTTTTGCTTGTCATCACGAGGCCTATAGCACACTCAGGAGGGTGTGCATGCATCCTAAAATGTGTTGGTGAGTTTGAAATGGAAACTGGGCAGCCCTTGGTGACCAGTAATGGAATGTGAAATTACCTGTGTGATCACCATAAGGCGTATTACACCTGTTTAAATGTATATCCAAAAGTATATGCATTATTATTTGTGGCATATGGACACTGGGGAGAATTTTTCTTCAACAACAAAATGTATCTTAAGTTGTCAGAAACACTGTTACAGTACTAATTTCAGGAGTGTGTCTGTACATTTGTATTTCAGCTATGATGCATCACATGCACACAGGAGAGGCTGCAGGGACAAGCAATAAAATTTGACATTTTTTGCTTGAGTTAAGAACATCACCAACCAGCTGACAGGACTCAAGTCTATGTCAGCTGGGGGACCGAAGTCCTATTGAGATGGCAACGGTGATGACCTCCCAGTCATCCAAATCATAAAAAAGGAACCACGGACAGCTGTTTTGCTCTAATTTGAGCTCTTCAGTGTGGTATACCCATGCTGGGAGGTCAACACTGTTGCCATCTCAATAGGACTTAGTCTAGGACTTTGGTCCCCCAGCTGACATAGGCTTAGGTCCTGTCAGCTGTTCTTAACTCATACCAGCCTTGCACAGGCCATGTGCACTAACCTCGCTCTCTCTATCATTCTTTTGCTTGTCACCACGAGGCCTATAGCACATTCAGGACAGTCTGTATGCATCCGAAAATCTATTGGTGAGTTTGGCATGGACACTGGGCAGCCCTTGGTGACCAGCAACTGAATGTTAACTTACTTGAGTGATCACCACAAGGCGCATTACACTTATATTGGAATTGGCATACAGAAGTATTACGCATTATTATACGTGGCATATGGACACTTGGGAGAATTTTTGTTCCGCAACAAAATGCATCTTTCTTGTTATCAGAGGGACTGTACTAGTTCCAGGAGTGTGTCTGTGCATTCGTATTTGAGCTATGATGCATCATGTGCACACAGGGGAGGCTGCAGTGACAAGTGATAAAAGTTGACATTTTTTTGCTTGTCACCACGAGGCCTATAGCACAATCAGGAGGGTGTACATGCATTCGAAATTGTGTTGGTGAGTTTGGCCTGGACACTGGGCAGCCCTTGCTAACCAGCAATGGAATGTTGTATTTCTCAATGTATGGGAGAGTATAGGAGAGAGAACGCTAAGCAACTTTTTTAATAGCACATGGGGGAGGGGGCATAAAACCATAGATAGATCTTGCAAATGAAGATCTATGATATGACGTAGTTCAGTGACATCATCTAAAAATGTCTTCCAAAATGGACGTCATGATGGCCGACCATTTGGTGTCCCGAACGACGGATTGGCGAACCCTGCTCTTCTTTTGTGAAATTGTGATGCAAAGAAGTTGAAAATTGTTATTTGAATTGTTTTAAGGCACTTAGTAGTGATTCAGTCCCAAATTTGTCGACAGGAGGAATGGAAAAGTAAGTGCTCTTTTAACGGATCGTGTGTGAACCACAGGCAACCTTTGTCTAAGTTTGCCATTTCAATACATGCATGCTGCGATGGTGCCCCATTTCCATCGGCGGGACGACCTACTGCTGAACGCTTCGTTCGATGAACGATTTGCGTTCAAAGAAACCGAAAAATGACCTAAATCGAACAATATTGGCGGCCACCGCAATAATTAAGAGCGTGGGCGACCGCGATCGGACTCCCCCTAACGAACGTTAACGGAAAGAATTTCCTCGCTAACGCTCGGTATTACGTAACTCTATGATGAGCTTTTTCCCGTTGCCAGAAGACCGAATGTGAGGGATAACTATTGATAACAGTGTACACACAGGACTTGTTTGTGAGTTTGAAGAGTCGTCTAAGTACCGTGTGAAATGTTATGTGACTGTGGTGTTGGTTAAATGACAAAGAAAAGTTCGAATTCCAACTTGGATATCACTGTACATACGACTTATCATAACGTGTCCTATGATATTAGGGAACCAAAGGTTATTATACCCGTATACATGGACAATTCCAAGGCAAATGTAAACGCCCAATGTCATCGGACACACCTATTGGGCATTTTGAGCGTCATATTCGCGAATGTTCGTTCTGTCTCGACCCTTAATTCGGTGGCGGACCCTGGTTCGTTCACTTCCCAATTAATGTCATGTCTCGCAGTTACATTTTGTGGCGAATTTGAGGTGTCACGTAAAGAAACTGTAACAGTGGCTTGTCATTAGTTGGATAAGAGCACTGATCCATGATTGGACGGTCTGTTTGTTTCGGCCGTGATTACACCAGTTCACTGACTTGTTTCATTAGCTAGTACATACTCCTGGTTAGTGAATACACTTCACTCAGCCCCTAGCTCATGTACACTATATGTCAACCAGTACTGATGGTAAGTACCTCTGATAAGAAGTACATATTTGGTGTGCCATTCAAAGTACTTAGTAAGCAAGTTGGACTGTACATAAAATATTATGTTGGGGTGTGCGAAGTGATGATGATGCATGGTCTACAGTATTACAAGTGCTTCAAGGCCTTCCACTGCCAGATTGAAATATTGTGCATTGTCGTTAAAAGCTGGTAACTTTGTCTGTCAATCTACGTACTAACCTCTGTGTGAACATTGTCTTGTTCTACACTTAATTGTATGCATTACATAGAAGGAAAAGTGCTACATATTGTGTCCTCTCGTGGCATGCTGAAACATTGAGAGTAAAATTTATCACTTCCTCCCTCCATGCACTGTTAAGATGTATGTACTGTATGTAAGTACTTGTCTAAAGTTTGCTTATTGAAGCAGCATGTTCGTATGAAGCACATTAGAGGCATTTTTGGGTCTTGCATCACGTATGCATGTATGTGGGTATAGGCATATGTAGGTCATATACGTATGTACGTACGTATTATGAAATGCATATGTACGTATGTACAGTGGAACCTCTCTATTATGGACACTTTGGGATCTTGATTTTTGTCCTTATTATAGAGGTTTCTGCAATTCAGAGGCTTGTAATAAAAGAGTCCCACTGTAAATTTGGTCAAGTACCAGTCATTTACTATAAATGCATGTGTATGTACATAGGATAATATACAGTTCATGTATTAGATATGTATGTGGATATAAGCATGTTAAGGTCATGTATCATGTACATATGCATGTGTGTATGTATGTACTTATGATGTATGCTCGATATGATACAATATATACCATGTACATATACACACATGGAAAGTGATAGGAACAGTTGCATGAATATGTATGTGTACATATGTACGTATGTACTTACTCTTTATAGTTGTATGTATTGCACATACATTTTGGGGTATGGAGTGTACGTGTCTATGGGTAGTATCCATGGTATATACTGTATACACATGTACGTAGATACGTATGTTGGTTCCAATGTTTTCTGTTTCATTTTAAGTTGAATTGAAGACCATTATTGTTTATGGTGTAGAGGTTAGCTTGTAGTAGTCACAGTGTGTTTGTACAATGGAGGATGTGAACCTTTTTCTCTGTATTCCTTCCCTACAGCTGCTTTTAATGTATTTGGAATGGATGACCAAGAGGAGCCTAGTGGTTCTAAGGGAGAGGGGGAGGAGGCTGGTGGAAGTGGAACCCGTTTTGAGTGTAAATTTGAAGGCTGCAACCGAACCTACAGCACCTCCAGCAATCTCAAAACACACATGCGGTCCCACGAAGGGGACTTACCCTTCAAGTGTCAAAATGACGGATGCGACAGAGCCTTTCCAACGTCTTACCAGTTGAAAAACCATGAGCGGAGTCACACCGGGGAGCGTCCCTACCAGTGCGATGAAAACGGTTGCGACAAGCGTTACAGCACACCATTCAGACTAAAAGCTCATAAGAGGATCCACACGGGAAATACGTTCAACTGCTTGGCCTCGCACTGCAACAAGCAGTTCACTACAAAGAGTGATCTTAAAAAACACCAGCGGATCCACACTGGCGAAAAACCCTACGAATGTGAGGTGGGCGGATGTGGGAAGAAGTTCACTGCTTCGCATCATCTCAAGGTACACCAGACAACTCACATTGACGAGCGGCCATATTTATGTGAAGAAAATGGCTGCCCGAAACGTTTTAAGACCAGACACCAGTTGGTCTCTCACCAGGACAAGACTCACTTAACCAGTACAGGCATGGGCGATGTGGAAGTTGCTGAGAGTTCTGGCACTATGTACAACCTTGAAAATTCAGAACATTTTTCTCCATTCCCATTTTCTGTAGACAGTGGAAATACCAGTACAAATGAGGATCAGCTCATGTCACAGAGTCCCTTTTCTGCTATGATCGAGGAGAGCGAGAGGGACTATTCACAGACTCATGCACATCAACAGCCTCTGGCTTTTGCTGTGCAGCAGGAGCATCAAGAACTTTCTCCTTTTGGGCATCAAGAACCAACTCCTTTCCAAGCTGACATGCAAACTGTGAATGCCCCCCAGATCCTCGAGGGACAGATGAGTACTCCTCAAGGTCACTCTTCTGAGACTTTTTCTCCACTGATGCACACATCCAACATGCCTACTTCGTCAGAATTACTGAATCAACTAGAGTCACAGTCCAATATTACCAATTTGAGCCATTTCAAAGAGAATAGCAGACAAACAGTAGTAAACCCGGCCTATCATCAACCCTCTACTGCAAGGTCCATCTCGCACAGTCCACAGCCTGTGATTAGACCATCCTCTCTCCTGCCGTCTACCTCAAGCCTCTCCACTAACGTACAAGTGGGACAGGACAGCAATGTCTCCCCTGCCATGCTGCAGACAACTTTCCTCGCAATGCAGCAGTTGTTAACAAATGGGATGTTTAAGGAAGTACTCGAGAAATTTGCCCATGAATTGCGATGTCGCTGTGAGTCAGGTCAGTGTGCAATGGTCCGTTGCAGCACATCCCCCATGGAGACACAGACCTGTAAAGAGGAGCAGAGTTGTTGCTCGTGTGAAGCCACCTGTGACTCAAAACACAAGTGTAATGAAAGTGGCTCCGATCCAAATGTACACTATCATCCCACTCCAACCGCCCCACAGCAAGGTGATCCCGATCAAGGTGGTCCCGATCAAGGTGATCCCGATCAAGGTGATCCCCATCAAGTTGATTCTTTAGCTCCATTGCAGCTTCCTCCTAATACCACACCAGATTTGCCATCGGGATTTGCATCCAGTGAAGAGGCTAATCTTTCCGATCAAGAATTCCTTCATTTTGTGGAAGATCTCTTGAGAACGTCGGAGCAGTCACTCCCTCTAGTTGTCACCCCTCCCCCTCGGGTTAGAGTGGAGACCAGAGATGCCATGGTGCAAACAGATAAGCCGCCACACTGCCATAACTGTTGCTGTAAGTGTAGGTCCACTGTCTGAGACCTCGCATATCAACTTTAATTCCTAGCACAATTAATGTAATTGTTTTATAATAATGATGATAATGATCATATATTATTGCCGTTAAGTGCATATAAGTATTAATATTATTATATTAGTATTAAGTATCACATAATCATGTGATATAAATATGTATTATTTGTGAGGTAGGTCCACATTGTATAATATAAATTTATATAATTCATGTAATGTTATGCATGAAAGGTGTTGATACGCATAAAGATGCACATGTATACATATGATTCCAATTCATAATTCTGTAATACAAAATACACTTAGTACACTTATGATATACTATAATATTATAATTCGAAGTGAATAAAAACAACTATGAGTCCTTGGAATTCAGGTGAATATGAATGCCAGACTGTTGGTGTCTTTGTGTATATTTCTTGCCAATTCTGAATCTGATGGTAAGTTGTCCTATTGGAGGACATTGTATAAGTAAGTGTGTGTGTGTGTGTGTGTGTGTGTGTGTGTGTGTGTGTGTGTGTGTGTGTGTGTGTGTGTGTTTGTGTGTGTGTGTGTGTGTGTGTGTGTGTGTGTGTGTCTGTGTGTGTGTGTGTGTGTGTGTGTGTGTTTGTGTGTGTTTGTGTGTGTGTGTGTGTGTGTGTGTGTGTGTGTGTGTGTGTGTGTGTGTGTCTGTGTGTCTGTGTGTGTGTGTGTTGTGTGTGTGCGTTGTGTTGTGTGTGTGTGTGTGTGTGTGTGTGTGTGTGTGTGTGTGTGTGTGCGTGCGTGCGTGCGTGTTGTGTGCATCATTGTGTGTGTACATACATGCTTGTATAACACAAACAGGCAGTGTTACACCAGAGATACAGGGTGGTGTTACCCATGTTGTACACAGTAGTGGTACATATGTGGGTCACCTTTCCGAGTCTGAGGTACGATCCAGTCAGTCCTTGGCAGTGGAAAGCCTTCACTGCTTCCACACGCTCAGAACGGCTGTAGTAGCAGATGATGACCAGACCTCCAATCTTGCCATATTCACATAACGTCAACACTAAGCACAAGATGGGATAGTGGAAACACTGTATTTACGGCAGATGACTGAAATACACGCACACGCAGGCCATATGCACACACACACACACTTTCATGCACACAATACATATGTACTATACGTAGGTATGTATGTACACTGTGAACATGTGTAAACAAATATACAGCTAAGATAAATAATGCACTAAATTCATAAAACATGACTGCACATAGCTTTCCCTTGTAGATAATCAAGCCAAAGTGTCTAAATATTTGCTATGGGCATACCAGAGGTACTTTAGATATTACATGCATGTGTATGTATTTACAGCGTGCACATACATATGTACACGTACAAATGTACGTCACGGGTGTAAATGTATGCATACATTTGTAGTCTGACTCACACGCAGCAGTTTCTCCCTGGATGAAGTTTGGTGTGTCCAGCAACGGGCATGCTGGCATGCAATCCACGTTCCAAGCTGACGATGCCAGGGATCTCAGGAAAGGTGGAGGGGTGCGTTCATCACTCAGGTGCTCCAAGTGGGGCTTGGAGGTCAATACCACCACGGATGTGGGCTTCGTCAGCTCCAGTACCTGCAGTGCAACAAGACAATGAAGAGCGCAGGGTGTGTCTTTCAGGGTACTTGCTATAACAAGTTGGACCGTACAGTTGCAAATTCATGAGTGTATCACACTAAATTCCTAAAAACATGACTGCACATAGCTTTCCTTGTGAACAATCAAGCCTAAAGTGTCCCTACATTAGCTACAGCCCTACCAGAGGAACTCCAGATATTACTTGCAGGTTGGAAATCACTTCACCTTTTTAGCCCACTGTAACTCCAGGCCAGCATTCAGCTCCGTCTCGTGTAGCAGCACCATTCTTCCCATTTGGGGCTGGCTGTACAGCTGTGATAAATCGATTGGACCCTCTCCACTCTTGGTGACGTGTTTAGGGAGTATCTTAGAAGGAGACTTGCTCGATATGGCGCTCGAAACTTTCGATTCCGGAGCCAACAGGTAGTTTCTCGCATAATCGCAAGCAAAAGTTCCTATACAGCAAACCAGCGTGTCAGCAGTTTCAATCTCAGTTGAAGAAACGTCGAAAAGTTTTTCTTTATTGGAAATTTGCTCATCTTCCTCATCTGAGTCATCGAAGGCATGCCTCCAAAGAATTTGAGTACTATCCAAGGTCAGCCCAGCTTCATCAAACGCCATTTTACTCGCATGGGCTCTATCCGTTTTTTTGTGCATATTTTTGCAGTTGTTACGGGCAACCGTCCTATTTCTAGGTTCTTACAAAAATGGCTCTCGTTCGCCCACCGTACAAGAAGAAAACTAAACCGAAGCAACCATTTTACGAGCCACCCAAAGAGAAAACGAGCTCTGATATTGTGTCAGAAGCTAGAAAGGAATTGAAGGCAGTGAAGACAAGGAGACCAGACACCCCTGGCGATGCGGAACGGCACCTCTTTGGGGCTAAGCAGACTGATTCTGAACCTAAGCGCCGGCCGCCTTCAGTATACAGGTGAGACCTTGAGCGAATATCTGAGAGTGAACAAGTTGATCCAGTACTGGAAGTTTATTTAATATTTCTAGCACCTGATAATTCAGATTGGATCTTTATTCGATATTTTCAAATGCAGTGCCTAGGCCAGCCCGGGGATCTGGGGATTGACATAGGATTGAGCGCGGTAATTCGAGACGCCCACTTTCAACCACCTAAATGCTCGGCTATTGATTCGATTTCGCGTCGATCATATCTCTATACTTGGGGGGATTTACCAGCGGTAGACACCTGACGCATAGCTAGCATATCACAACCTTAGTGTGCAATATCTATGCTAATTCATACATACGGTACGTAGTTCAACATTATTAATGTCTAAAGGAGCCCCTCCCACATAATTCCGGTGTTCAAAATTACCCCGTGCTCTCTGAGTACGTGTGCACATGCAATCTGGGTTACCCTCCACCATCCTGGTATGACGCCAATAGGTGTCGCAAACATTTGATCCAGTTGGTATTGTGTTCATCCAACACCATTTCAACCACCTTTTCTTCCAGTCTCGGAAGGCGGCATTTCAATGAGGGAGATCTGAGTAGACCTCCAACTGGACAGAAGCTGTCTCCACTTGACCGCAGACCAAGTGCTGGATCTCTACAGGTGTGTACGTACATACGTATGTATGTATGTACGTTTGTAAGTATATGTGTATAATGTACTCATCAGTACAGTGTAAACTCCGGAATCCAACATTTCTCTTCAATGTAATATCATTCGAGACACCGCGGTTGTTATGGACCTTTCTATAAATGGCTCACAAACTTAATCCTGTATACTTTTGCTATAAAGAGTGTCAGATTATCAAGGTTCCATTGTTCGTACATACATACGTACGTACGTATGTGCATATCACCATGTGTGATGTATCGGGTCTGTGTATGGAATTTTCCAGAAAGGGGTGTACATGTATATGGATGTAATGAATACATGTGCATATGTATACTAATGAATGTATGTACAATCGTATGTATACCAGTGAATGTGCGTATGTATCTTCTGAAGAGAATACCCCAGGAACTGGACCCAACCCCGCCCACTCCCTCTCAATCATTCTCCAACATGTCCTCCCTGGCCCAAACCAGCTTCCAGCACGAGGGTGTGCACCTTGGTCGAGTGAATGCTACCATAGGGGAGACAGTCCAGGGTGGTTCGGTTGTGACTTCATTGCGAGAACAAGAGGCAAGGGAGAGTTACCAAAAGGACACTGCTGGTGAGAACACACACATATATCACACATCACACACAGCATTTGTACTCTAATACAATGTAGTATGTTGTGCACAATGTGAATGTATGTACATATGTATGTATGTGTGTACGTACATACGTATGTAGGTAGGTAGGTCAGCAGACTGTAGTATTTGAATGTACGTACATACTACGTACCTATGTACATACTTACCTTTGTGTGCATTTTTAGGGGCTGCCGCAGGCAGCCCCTATATTGTTTTCATTTCGACTTCCGGTATGTAACGCTCGTCCGATATATATATATATATATATATATATAGATATATATATAATATGTGTTCCTACGCGTATCCGCAACAATGAATTTATATTAGAATTTATATTGAGCGAAATAAAGATGGCCGATTTTGAACGCCGACAATTTGAATTTGGGCTAGAATTCGTGCGCTGAAGCTTCGCCAAACGTGATAACTTCAGCGAAGGTTCTTCTGAACCTAAGAAATACGCGCAAGTAATTCGAGTGCGGGGGGCGGCAGCCCCACGAGTTTTTGAACTCGAATTACTTGTTTTGTAGTTGTCAAAGAATATGACACACTTTCGAAGAGCTCCAGAATTGTATCAGCAGATGCTCTGACTGGCAAATCACATGACCCGGCATCCTGTTCCCATACAGAGTCCACCGTACCAAGGCACCACTCTGCAGGTGAACACACGTGTGGGACTACCAGTGGTGTCAAACGAAGTCCCTCCAGCCCCAAGGACAAGGTCACTGCGCATTGGAACTCTAACATATTGCCTCTCCTCAATGAACTGCATCCTTCAGTTCGCGATTCTCAAGAAGTTTGTCGGCTGTTAGATCTCTTATGGGAGAAATTATCCAGTGGTGACTATCTGGGGAGAAGTGGAGGAGTTGGAGGTACGAAGAAGAGAAGTGCTGTGTTGAAAGCTGTGTTTGTCCTGCTGGACAGCAAGGAACCTCAACTGCTGCTGAAAGTAGCCAAAATATTGCTGGCAGTGAGTGACTGTTTGAGTGCATATACGTACATACGTACGTATGTATTCCTATGTATGTACGTATGTACGTACAAGCATGATATTCCAACACATGGATGTACGTACGTACGTACATACGTATCTATGGGTTATCTATTGACTTGTAAAGTTGACTTGTGTATGTACGTACATACGTATGTACATCATGTACAGTATGTACGTGCGTATATAAGCATACGTATGTACATTGTTGTGAAAAGGTGCGTAGTTTTCAGAATTCTCCCTGTATTCTGTTGCTGCTGATGTACATACAGATTATACAGTACATGTACGTATATGCATTATGTATTCGGATTTTAATGAAATATCATTTGCATATGTACTATATCCAATTGTTCTATCCTGCAGATGAGAGTGACAGGGAACAACCTTCAGAATGCCTGTAAGCTCATTTTCACCATAAGCAAGGATGAACGCAATGACCCTTTCTTTGCCAGTGAACAACTAATCGGTAAGGTACCTATCTGTCTACATTGTATTTACGCATATGTACGTACGTACGTATATGTACGTAGTTATCTGTACTTTTATCGTCTACATTGTGTATGTATATCCGTACGTATGTATGTATTTGAATCTGTCCCATACATGTGTATGTATTTCATGGCAACCCTGTAAAATAGCCTGCATCGGCTAAGTGGTCCCATTTCTTTATAATTCAATGAAATGAAATGTATGTACATGTTTGAGCTACCTGTGTATGCAGTGTATTTGCTACTGTTTTTGGATGTACACCTGTACATACACTGTACAATTTATGTACGTATGTGTACATAAATCTACGTATTCTAATCATCCGGAGTTGTTGTGTATGTACCTTATGTACGTATGTATGTATGTACATATGCCTGTGTGCACATCATGTACTTATGTACATTGTGCATACGTATCTTGATGCACTACTTATTTGTGTGATTGCATGAACCTGGGTGATATCCGCATATGCAGGGATCCTGTTGGATGTGCTGGGAGGACTTGATCCTCTTGCCCAGCCTGATGCTGTGGTCTACAGCTCTGGAGCAGTCAAGCTACTGTGCAGCAACAGTGAACTCAGAGGTCAATTGGTTTCAGGAGGGGTCATCAAGTGTATTTCCACCTTGTTGAAGAAGTTGAAAGAGGTTAGAGTAAGAATCCATATTGTTGATTGGGACCGTCGAAAAAGATGTGTAGAAACATACGTACGTACGTACATACTGTACATATGGTATACATACATACGTATGTATTACTACTGTGTGTGTGTGTGTGTGTGTGTGTGTGTGTGTGTGTGTGTGTGTCTGTGTGTGTGCTGTGAGCCTATATTCCTACGTCCATATGTGCAATTATGTACATACGTACATATTTGCAGGTCCCATCTGGATCCTCCCTCCAAACCAGCAGCATTCTGATCCAGATAGTGGGAGCACTGAGGAACCTCTCGGATGACATTAGTCTGAGGGAGCAGTTCATCACAGAGGGTGTCATATCAGGGTTGTGTGCACTACTGGATGACCACAAGAGGGACGAAGAACTCATGTTTGTTGTGTCACGATTGTTCAGGTATGGTATGTGTTTGTGTGCAACCTGTACCTACGTACGTATGTAACATGTACGTTTTGATACATAATACATACATGTGTACATGCGTGCATCCCATAATGTATTTACTAATTCATCTGCAATGTATTGTTTGAGTTTTATTTGTACTACGTATGTACATACAGTTCGTAGGTGCAGTATATTGTATTATTTGTAGTTGCATAAACACACTGTATGTATGTGCATTCATACGTATATGTATGCATTGAGCATACGTATCTTGCATGCACTGTATGTGTGTATTCTTCCCCTTGCAGCAAGCTGACGCTACACAGTGACTGTTGTATGGCATTTGGGTCATGTAGAGAAGTCCTGCCGTCCTTCTGTGAACTGCTACAGCTTTATGCCAGCAACCCAGTGAGTGTATTCAGTGAACCGTCGTACTCTAATGTATGTGTGCTGTATATGTACAGATGTATGTACATACATGTGTATGTGTACGTACGTATATACATACGTATATTGTGCATACGTACGTACGTAGGTATGTACATACATATGTATAAATGTATCCACTGCTGTTTAAACATGTGTGTCTATGCACATACTGTACCTATCCTACTCTGAGATGGTATGATTACACTATATGTACGTACGTACATATCAATGTATGCATATACATATGTATGTACATATGCATCAACATATGCATACAAGTACATAAAATTATATACAAATACTGTATTTTTAATACATAATGTACGTATCTCAGGATCTTGTGGTTCGTGTGTGCTTTGTTCTGGGTAACATCACCACCACGGAGGATGAGACAAGGAAGGTGCTGTATGAATGCTGTGGCCTGCTCCCCATATTGAACGGTGTGTTTGGGAGGTACATGACCCAGTCTCAAGATGCCAAGGACAACAAGGAGAAGAGAAATAAGTGCGAAGATGTGGTTATAAAGGTAGGTACGTAGGTATGGTACATTGGTACTGCAGGCCAGTACTGTGTGTGTACGAACGTACATACGTACGTACATATGTATGTGAAGCTAGCCTTATCTCATGCTTAATGTGTAACTATGTATGTACGTACATACAAATATTCGTACTACAGTGGAACCTATTTCTAAAGAACACATTGGGACCAGCTAATTTGTCCACATTAGAGAGGTTATCCACTCTTCAGAGGTGAAAAATGTATTAGCACTATAGGAAAGTTCATTTTTGGGGCCTAAGAAAGTGTCCTTTGTAGGGAGGTAATTTCTATGTTGTCCTTTATTGGGAGAGTCCTTTATTAGAGGTTCCACTGTACTATGTACGTATGTTAAAAACGTGATTCCAACCTTTATCTCATGTAATGTATGTACAAATGTACTGTTACACGTACATACGTACGTATGTCCTTAGCGGGCACATAATAGCTTATGTTCATGGATATAGAACATTTGATTTTGTTCTTCAGTTGCAGAGAGTGCTGGCCAACCTGGCAATTGATGAGGAGGTTGGTCATCAGGCTGCTAGCAATACGGAATGTATGGAGCTTTTAACCAAAGTAGTTGGTGAGGTTGTGCATATACATTTGTACAGACATACATATGTATCGTACAAGTGTGTGTATATTGAGTACGTATGTATGTGTACATATAGTTATAAGGGTATCCTGATGTTGTTAAGTAGCTAAGTCAAATATGTATGATATTACTCTTACAGAGCTGAAGTCACAGTGGTTGGGGGAAGAGGTTCTATCCAATGCACTGGCTGCTGTGAATAACCTGACCTACTATGCAGCTAAGAGTGGACCATGGGTGCAGAACTGTGAGAAAATTACAACGAGTAAGCTTCACTTGAAATTCATCTTGTGTTTTACACATATGTACGTACGTACGTTCCTACATATGTATATACGTACGTACGTATGTAAGTGAGCACTGTATTTGCGTATGTACGTGTGTGTGCACTGAATACGTATGTACGTATATTGCATTATGTTTTTAGCAGCATCAGTAAATACTGTACATACACACATGTTTGTCCGTACTGTATGCATGTATGAGTGAGTAAATTGTGAATACAGTATACGTATGTACGTACGTGCATATGTACGTGTGTACGTACGTGCATATGTACGTATGTACGTATGTACGTACGTATATCAATAATGCTTCGTATGCACATACGTATGTACGTAGGCACGTAAGTAAGTACATACATACGTATGTACGTACATACACATACGTAGATACTTACATGTAATATTGTTGTATGTAGTTATTTTTGCAACTGGTGCTTTATGATCCACTGTTGTCTCCCATCACTCAGCACTGTTGGATGTACTCCTCGGGAGCTCAAAGGAAGCCATGTTGGACTGTTTACGTGTGTATGGTAACCTGTCACGACATTGGAAGGTGTGTCAAGTCATCGTGCAACGAAAAGGTACGTACGTAGGTACATAAATATGTACATATGTAGGTGTCTAATATCATGAAATCTCATACGTATATACATATGTACGTATGTTCATGTCAACATGACATACTTGTACATACAGTTGATAATGTGCACACTGGGGGATACATGTACTTACGTATGTAACTGTAGCTTTATTCTGCCTGTATACGTACATACATAACGTGTATATAGCCAGTTTTCACATACTCTGAGTTTTGTCATGTACGTACATATACGTATGTATGCATATACTCATGTATGTAATATGTACGTACGTATATTTTATTAAATGTGTAGTTGGAGAAGTGGTTATCACCCTGCTGGATTCTGAGGACGTGGAGCTGGTGTATGCTGCTTGCGGTGTGCTGCTCAATTTGATGGCTGTACAGGACCTACGATCACTGCTGTCAGACAACGGAGGAGTCAAGAAGTACGTACGT
This sequence comes from Chondrilla cf. caribensis, assembly GCA_964020155.1. NCBI lineage: Eukaryota > Metazoa > Porifera > Demospongiae > Chondrillida > Chondrillidae > Chondrilla > Chondrilla cf. caribensis. The sequence goes on along the minus strand of OZ026552.1, from coordinate 3,672,664 downwards.
GTGTATGCATTGTATGTGCAATCATAACATGTGTACTACTTAGCTACATAGCAATGTATGTATGTATGTGTACACGTGTACTGTATGTATGTACGTATGTATGTATGCATACATACATTCATGCTTATTTTATATATAATATTATGTGCTTATGTATGTACATACATTCGTGCTTGCTTAAGTATGAATGTACGTATGTATGCATACATAATATGTGTATAGTATTCATATTTGGGGAAGAATACTGTTGGAACATTCACATCTCTTTGTTCATGATCATCATCCTGTCATCTTGGTACTACCTCGAACAGATTGATTGAGGTGTTGGGGGATTTTGGACAGAACGACTGGCAGCTTTCTTCCCTTGTGTGCAAGACATTGTGGAACTTCAGTGATAAGCTGACATCGTCTGTGTTGTGTTTTGGCATGGAAGAAGCAGATCTCATCACTGAGCAGCTTGAAGTTTATCTAGGTGAGGGGCAGCATTGACTAGTATGCATAGTTTGCACAGAACTGCGTATAGTTATGTATGTAACAGTATTATGTGGGTATGCATTATGTATACAGTTGCATATGTGTATACGTACAGTACTTATGTGTATACGTACAGTACTTATGTATGTACGTATGCATACTGTATGTACACACATCATATATTACACTCATGCTACTTATGTACATACGTACATATATGTACTACAAATTATGTGTGAATACGTATGTACGTATGTATGCATAATTTTTTTTCAGATGAAGAACATGTTGTGGAGTCTCTACCCCGCAATGTACCTGAAGATGCCAGGGCTTATCTGTACAGTTCTTGGAAGAATGAGTTTTGTCCCGTTGCAGCACCTCTGCTGGACCGTGTCAAACAACGCCACACCAGCCTTGAGCCTTTGTAGCGAGACTGCATCATATAGCCCTGGTGGATGTATTTTATAGTGTTCTTGTACAGAATGTGTATAATTATGATTATTATCCTTTTGATTGTGTTGTATATATTTATTTCTGTGCATTCACATACACTGGTACATATGTTTGTATATATTTATTAATGAGGCTATACAGCCAGTCAATTGTGTGACTTGGTGCTCCTCTCCTGCTGTCATCATTATGATATAGAGGCCTCATTATCCTCAAGTACGTAGTTATGATATTCATGACACCATAGATACTCTATATATACAAACCCGTTGTCATGGCGCAATGCCGTAAACGGTCCGGGGGGAGGGTGGCCCGGGTTTACGGGGTGGGATCGTTTCCGGTACGACAGGCCCTTGCTGTGCAGTGTCTATAGTCGATAGTTTTTCGACTAGATTTAATTGTCGATCGCGAGTTTATCGAAGTCTCGTTCGGACCATTTCGTCCACTACATTAATTGAGGTCGTATACGTTCGGATCTGGAACGTTTCAGGTGAGTATACCTTTGTTCGTGCATGCATGTAAATAGTTGACGACAATTACACGCAGAGGGTTCCATCATCATTATCAAATAGACAACAATGGGTAATAAAAATCCAATAATGTAAAGAAAATCCTTAGGCTAGAACTCAAGGTTAAGGCTCATAAGAGACATTTGCTTGGCAAGGATAATATAGATTGACACAGACACGCTACACGTTATAGTTACGGATATATAACTAAATGCAGATTACAAGTGAAGACGGCATAATAATATTATTCGCACAAAAACATTCAGAACCAATTAGGACCAAGATGGACTGTTTTGGGCATCGGAAATCCTCTTGCTACTTTCGATAATAATATTTAAATTTGTTTGCGACTCGATCAAGCATGGCTCGTGCAGCTGATTTTGATGTCCTTGCGATGGTGGATATGGTAGATGGCAAATCGGATTTGTAGTGTCCAAGGCATCCTATTTCAATGGGATGTAAGGTGGCTTTAAATTCTTGGAGGTGTAGGTCACTGATGAGTGATTGGTAGTTTGATTTAGAGGATTTAAGGCGATGAACAGCTTGGATGTTGCATTCACTGTTCCAAGGAACGGTAAGTTTGAGGAATGTGATAGTTCTCTCCTCAACAATACATATATCCGGATGTGATAGAGTATGTAAAATGGAGGCTGGAACTGTTGAAGGTGGTGATTCAGATGCACGATGGCCATCGATATCAGCAAAGATTTTGGGCTATTTTGTGTGTTCCTTAAGGAATTCTGTGATGCCGAGGAGTGCTTGATCTTGTCTCCATGCAAAGTTTAACCTGGTTAGAGATGCTGGGCAGCAACTTAGGATGCATTTGGCATTGCAGTGCGGTGCTCCACAAAGGATACACTTCCAGTCAAAGCGAATGTTCATTTAGGCCAGAGTTACTGGGGATGGTAAACATTCTGTTGCTGCTTTTAGCAGGAAAGACAGTTGGCTTGCAGGCATGCCAGACATTATCCGTTGCCATACTGGGTTGGCTTCTTCCATTGTTGTCATGGTTAATAGAGACCTCTGAACTGTTATGGGGTCAAGCCTAAGCGAGCCCCACACTTATGAGTCGGTCGTCTGCCCGCCTACGTTTCCGGTGTGGATATATGTACGTGTATATATATGTATTATATAATTATATATAGTATTATAAGCATAGGTGTAGGAACCAGGGGGGCACCCGGGGCATGTGCTCCCCCTCCCCTTGAAAAGAATTCTTTAAAAGCTCCCCCCCTTTGAGAAGATAGTGAAAAATTTCCAGTGTTTTGTATTGGATACAATTGGGGTCAACATATTGTCTACCTGTAAGAGAGAGTCTAGTGGAGAAGGGTTTTGAAATGGTGGTGATAGACGAATCAATTGAAGAAATTTTGTGGGTGGAGCTTAAGAATAAAGATGATCAACTCATAGGAGAGGGTGTGTTTCATGTATCTGCTACATACCTTCAGAACTATCTGGTCGGAATGTTAATGTAGTCTAAGAGAAAATTTATGAAAGAATAGGGGATCAAATTTTGAACTATAAGAAAATGGGAAGGGTTATATTGTGTAGGGATTTCAATGGCAGATGTGGTAGCTCTCAAGAAAGTGTGGTGCCGTTGCAGATTTTGGGGTAGAGATTGTGCAGGAATGAAAGGTTGTTGATTTGGTTAAGAATTACAGTGGGGAGTTATTAATGGAATTAATTCAGGATCATAGCATGTGTCTGTTGTATGGGAGAGGAAATGACAACTCGAACAAGTTTACATGTATTTCAGGGAGAGGAAAGTCTGTGGTAGATTGTTGCATTACACAGAATCTGATAGATGACATGAATGATTTGAAGAATTTCGAGGTAGTAACAACGAATGATTTCTGTGAAATTAGTAATAGAGATATCCTAACTGAGAAGCCTGATCATTCACTTTTAAGATGGGCCATCGTGGCTTTAGATAGTTTTGGAGATAGGAATATGTCTTTGGGTGATGAAAACTCAATAAACAAGATAATCTGGACCTATCCAAACGATACTTGGAACAACTGCAACCTAAACTGAAGAGTTGGAAAATAATATAAGTTAGGAAATAGTATAGGTGCTATTAACATTGATGTTTCAGAAATGTATGAGTAGTTTTGTGGGTCTGTTTTTGAGTGCTTGGAACGTAAGCCAATTAAACCAATTAGCAAGAGAAGGCCGAGGAAGAGTAAACCTTGGTTTAACAGAGATTTGTGGAGGTTGAGGGAAGAATTCCATGGTGCGGAAAGGAAATGGCTAAAAGGGAAAATTAAGAAGAGGAAATATATACGAAGTAGAAATGAATATAAGAGGGAGGTTGAAAAGGTTAAGCATGCTTTCGAGAAGGATCTATATGCTGAACTAGGGCCAGATATGATTATAGGAAAATGGGTTAAAAATGGGGTAGTGACAGATTTCATCTTCAAGTTTTGTGAGAAGTGTTTAATTTGGAGTTAGGTCAGATTCCCAATGCCTGGAGAAATGGTTACATTGTGCCAATTCCTAGGGACTTCAAAAGGTGTGCCTAACCCTAGAAAAGTTAGTCTAAGAGATATTAGTATACTATAAGATATTCTGTACAGTTGTGAGAAATAGGCTTGTTGAGGTAGGGGAATCCAAATGAGTTATTATGTGAGGAACAGAATCATATGGGTTTAGAAAGGGTAGGGGATGTGTAGATAATGTATTGATATTCTGATGTTATTGCTGCTAGGATCAAAGTATTCGAAAGTAGGGGATGGTCCAAGGTGTGGCTTTATTGATTTACAGAAGGCATATGATTCAGTCAACAGAAACAAATTATGCGATGAGTTGGGAAAAATGGGAATCAAAGGCAAAATTTAATTGTTAGAATGTATGCAATTGATGTATAAAGACGTGAAATGTACTGTGAAACTTGGTGAGGAATGTTGGAAGTCTTTTGTGTGTGATCTGGCCTGCGCCAGGAATGCGTACTATCTCCCTTGTTGTTTGTAATAAATGAATTGCTGCAACGTTTAATAGATAATGGGCTTGGAGTTAAAGTGGATAAAGTTACAAAAGTATCAGCCTAGGGTTTATTATATGCAGATGACCTTGCAATTTTTGCTGATAATGATGATAATTTGAATAAAGCTTTTTAATGTGGTTAATGAGTGGTGTGAGGATCTGAAAGTGAATGTTGAGAAATATAACGTATTGTTACATTTTAGAAAGAAAAAGACAGAACAAACCAGATGTGTCTTCAAAATTGGAGAATAAAGTATTCAGACAACACAATCATAGAGATATCTTGGGGTAGTATTGAATGAATTCTTAGAAGACAAAGCAATGATTAGTGAGGCATTGAATAAGGGAAGGAAGGCTTTATATGAAGTAATGAGAATGAAAAGACAAATCGGACAGATAGGATGGAGGTCATTTTCTAAATTTTTCACGAGTCTTGTTCTACCAAGTATGATGTATGGGTGTGTGTGGGGGTTAATGGGAAAGCATGGTAAACAATAAGAAAGAGTACAATTGACAGTGATTCGAAATTTTTGGGAGTACATTCAAAATTTCCAATTACAGCTTTAGAACTAGAAGTAGGATGGTTGCCAATTAGGTGGCAGATTCAGCTACGGGCCTAGATTGTGGATGAAGATTGAAAGATTGGGAGATAACAGACTGATAAAGAAAATAGTTAGATCGACTTGGGAGGATAGTGATTGGGGAATAGGGACTAGGAAATTTGCACTAGGGTTTGGAGTAGAAGAACATGAGATAGCAGCAAAGTTATTCGAAGGATTGAATAACGTTTTTGACGTTTGGCACGATCATGCGGCTCTTTGAAGTACAGAAACACTTTTCGAGACGTCTGGGACATCCAGAGAATTACGAGAATACCCTTATCGAGATGATCGAGGTGAATTTTCAAGCACGTTGATGTTTCTTTCTTTGGGGCACCACACCATTTTGATTGCCTTCCAATTCAGGTACTTGTGAAATGCATCTAATATTCCTATCTATTATTATATAAATTCATATAATATATATATATATATATATCCACACTGGAAGTGTAGGCGGGCAGACGGCCGACTTGCAAGTGTGGGGCTCGCTTAGGCTCGCCCCAAATTACAATACAATTGTTCAAGTAAATATGTACTAGTTACTACCTGACTTACGTAACGAATTTATTGTCCGAGGCATGAGGGTGCGTACACTTAATTCGTTACGTAATAGAAGTTGGGTAGTAACTCGCTTATCGCTGCAGGGGATTGTGGAGTACAATCATTTGAATGTAAAACAGCACGGATATGCAGGAGAATAGCTTCTGCTTTGTTCAAATACGTCGTAAGTGTCCTTAGATACATTTTAGTGTTTTATCGTGTAGTAAATATGACTAAACGTCCACAACCCCCTTCTCTGAAACCATCGGCTAGTGAGGCGAATATCCACCTCACGCTAGAAGACGTTTCAATTTCGATGTCCTTGATGAAGATTTCGAAGAGTTTACTAAAGGATATGTTCCTATACTAATAGACGACTTTAGCGATATCATTCTAAATCTATTTTTAGTAACAAACTCTAACTTTAGAGTTATTCATTGTAGTTTGCATAACGTAATTGATATAAATTGATTACCTTTGATGTATGACGTCATTGGGCGATAAATATACATATACATAGACTAGACCATAATGTCTCTTCTTCTATAGCGAGGTTCTGCACAAAGTGCACACCTAGTATAAGTTGTCACGCGCTGGGCTTTGTTGTTATGTACATACTGCCGTGTGTGTTGACAATTAAACTTTTGCAGTATTGTAAATGTTTTCCAATGTGTTGCCAAACGTGGGTATTTAATGTTATGCAAGGTATTATGATGGGTTTTGACTCCCCAGTTATGTATGTTCTATAAGTAGTATTTTAGAGAGTCGTTGAATTTTATACTTTCGTATAAATTACCGCAATAAAGATTGACCTACACGTGTTGGTAATGCTGAATACACACATGTATTGATTGCATTATCAAGTGAATTCACTTTGCAGTCATAATTATGATTTTGATGTCACAGTTTGGTGGAGCCTGTTTTGAAGAGTAATACAGTATATAGTGAGTCAGCAAGTGGATCATAGTTACTGTATTACTGTTACTATATATGCACTAGAATCAAGTATGTATCCATTATAGCATTTACAGTGATATTTTACTGTAATTGTAACATTCTGATAGTTTAAATTCACCGTGTTTTACTGTTTCACAATAATTTCTCACAGGAACCTATCTCCAGACCTAGTCTAAGACTGGACTGAGTGTGTCACTCACAAAACGCTGAAACGTGTGTACACAGTCTGCATGGCATGGCCTACACTCTGCCTGTCACTGGGACTGTTGACTGTGATCTCCTTCCTCTGTGGAGTGGACGCAGCTTGTAACTGTGCTTCTGCCAGTGGGTGCACCCAGGACCCGTCTTCAGGGTGAGATGCTCTACCTGAGTTGTATGTTAATTGTTTAATTATAATAATATATTCTTGGGATTGTAGGGTTAGCCAACCTAGCTACATACACTACAATAATATTTTATCAATCAATCAATCAATCAATCAAGCTATCAATCATTATAACATGCCACATGCATATCACTAGAACAAACTGTCCTATGAGGCACACATTTTGAAAAGAAAAGGAAGTCAGTTCAACAACACATCATCAAGTCATCATTCTGACTGGGTCAATTAAAATGAGCAATCCACATCTTCAAGATACTCTTAGGGATTGAGTAATGCTTGTATCCTTGATTTTTTTTATCATCAGTCATCAAATCAAACCCCAGTGATACCCTTGACAGTGACTGAAAAGGTCCACCTGTTCATCTCTCAAGCCCTGCCCATTTGTCTCTCCCCACTCATTTGTCTCTCCATGCCCATTTGTCTCTCCCCACTCATTTGTCTCTCCATGCTCATTTGTCTTTCCCTGCCCGTTCATCTCTCCCTACTCGTTCGTCTCTCCCACCCTGTTCGTCTTTTCATATTATTATATATATCATTTATATATCCAGTTACTACTTAGGAACTCACCTACAAGCTGATAGCAAGACCACGTTTGTACCGCATACTTGTGTCATTGAGTCCTCCTCATAGAACCAGTATTTTAAAATCCCCAGTCCTGGGAAATCATGCTTTTCATTATTTTGCTCAATTCCAACATCAGAATTAGGATGATTCACCCCACGAATGAGACCACTTTGACTAACCCCACTGGTGGTCTCAATTGTGGGGTTATAGTGCAGTATTAAACCAGAGGTTACATTCAAGTTGAAAATTCATATTTCATATTTATCATGATCAGTAGTCATGTAGGCAGATTCAGTATTCAATAGTTCAGAACCTAGCAGATATATGTTATTATTCATGATGTATTCTGTACTAAATGCAAATTGCTGGAACATGCACTGGTATCTGATTCAAAATTCATTAATTATTATTTTTGATACACAATCTTCATGTCATTAGATGATGTTGCTGAAACCTATGTAAATTACAATTACAATGCACCCCTCATTATCTGATTTTAATGTACTGATGTCTTTCCCTGCATATAGGCGGTGCTACAGACGTGAGAATTCCTCGTACTATGTCGAGGAAGCTTATTCCTCTACATATAAATGTGGTTGGTTTCAATGGAATAGATGTACGAGAATCAGGTTAGTTATTATTGTCACAATTACTTTTCAACAATCCATGATTACTGTAACTGAGTTTGTCATCAAATGAGTGTTTGTGTAGTTCTTTTGTGTGCCTATTTTCTACATAGCTATAGATCCTCAATCAGGTACAACTATACATGTAATCTGTATTGCTGTGCTGATTACTACCTAAGTGGAGAAGATTGCCTACGTGAGTGGAATGAGTTGGTGTTACATGTGTTTACATGCATGCATGCTGTGCGTATGCGTGCGCGCGTGTATGTGTGTGTGTGTGTGTGTGTGTGTGTGTGTGTGTGTGTGTGTGTGTGTGTGTGTGTGTGTGTGTGTGCATGAGGGGGCTTGTACATGTGTCAGCTTTTCATCAACTACATCTTAATAAATTTTGCATACTGACTACTTGGTCTGTATCATCTGTATGCATGCATCACGATAATGCTTTTTATACAGCTGTCTGTATCCCTGCCTGCAAGAATGGTGGTACCTGTACATCACCTGGTGTGTGTTCCTGTACTTCTGATTGGTCTGGATCACGTTGCACTGATCGTAAGTTAATGCAACTAAAATCTATGATATCTATGGCTGGGAACTTATTGTGAAAAGTATTTATTACACTCTCGTACAGCTGTGTGTAACCCAGGCTGTTCTAATGGAGGTACCTGTACTGCTCCTAGTACATGTGCCTGTGTTCCTCAATGGACTGGAGCCACTTGTACAACTGGTGAGATTGCATACAGTCGTGTGTAAATGCAGTCAATCCTGTTTGTACATCATCTATATACTTCCGGTAGAATCCGATGTAGATTACAGTACTCAGTACATATCTGTGTGAGGATCATTAACACAGTATGCTTCCTTCACATACCTATGTCTAGCCTATTGCATGAAAATTGTGTGTTGCCTGTTGTCCACTTTCCCTCCACCCATCCTCTTCCCAGTGGTGCTTGCTGTTAATCTTGTGTGTAACTTTTTTTCTACAGTTAACAAAATTAATGTTTACTGTTTCCCTTTCAGATGTTGATGAGTGTACTGCTGGTACCGACAACTGTGATCAACTGTGTACCAACACTCCAGGAGGCTTAACCTGTAGCTGTACCACTGGATATCGGTTGTTGGGTAATGGATACACATGTCAAGGTACTTATGCGCACACACACACACACACGCACGCACGCACGCACGCACGCACGCACGCACGCACGCACGCACGCACGCACGCACGCACGCACGCACGCACGCACGCACGCACGCACGCACGCACGCACGCACGCACGCACGCACGCACGCACGCACGCACGCACGCACGCACGCACGCACGCACGCACGCACGCACGCACGCACGCACGCACGCACGCACGCACGCACGCACGCACGCACGCACGCACGCACGCACGCACGCACGCACGCACGCACGCACGCACGCACGCACGCACGCACGCACGCACGCACGCACGCACGCACGCACGCACGCACGCACGCACGCACACACACACACACACACACACACACACACACACACACACACACACACACACACACACACACACACACACACACACACACACACACACACACACACACACACACACACACACACACACATGCACACACATGCCATATACCAACATACATGAATATGCAGGCATTAACCCTGGTGTTGTAATGCAATAATTTTAAAGAATCTTCTTGAATTTTACTTCTACCTTCATGCATGTACATTTTGAAGCACAACAGAGAGGACCAAATGTTTGAATGCATCTATATTGTCTTATAACTACATAATATGTTCAGTCGATCACAGCGTCTGTCTGAATTACAATTCTGCTATATAATATGTATCTATAAAAAATTAATAGCATGGTGTCTGGATCACATGCATATCATGGTTTGAACATTACTTCACTGTTGTCACCACAAGGCAATGGATAACCTACTAGCTGATCTTCACGTCATTCCTGTATATCTTCTTCTCCTGAGTGAAGTGAACTGAACAAATATAGACAAACTGTTACATGATTACACAGCATACAGGTGTATTTTAAACTACCATTATGCATGCATATGACAATGTGTTTTCAAGCTACGTGTGATAATACTTTGATTTAACGTAAACTACATATATCATGTGAACTTTATGCAGACATCAATGAGTGCACTGAGGGTACTCGTGACTGTTCCCAGACATGTTCCAACACTGAGGGATCCTTCCAGTGTGGATGTCTGGCAGGTTACATGTTGCAAGGACGCACTCAATGTGAAGGTGAGTGTTTCAAGTACTTCCACACACAACACACAGACATGGCCTGTACAGCTCTATATATAGGCTGTGCAGTATATATAGTCAATCTCATTACACAACTGCTTGTTGTGGTAGAATCTGAATTATAACAGATTACAGGACTCTGTAGATATCTGTATGAGAATAATTAACAAAGTGTGCTTTCCTTGACATAAGCCTATGTCATTATAAGTGTGTGTCACCTGTTGTCCACTTTCCCTCCACCCATCCCCTTCCCAGTGGTGCTGTTAATCTTGTGTGTAACTCAATTTTTACTACAGTTAACAAATATTTATTGTTTCCCTTTCAGATATTGATGAGTGTACTGCTGGTATTGACAACTGTCAACAACTGTGTACCAACACTCCAGGAGGCTTTACCTGTAGCTGTAACACTGGATATCGGTTGTCGGCTAATGGATATGAGTGTATAGGTATTTTGTGTACATGTGCACGTACACACACACACACACACACACACACACACACACACACACTAAAAGCTTATGAATCAGCTTTCTTCATATGCATACTACATACATACGTACTATAATATGTACTTGCCTTCTGTTTCTCTCAGATATTAATGAATGTTCTACAAATAACAAATGTTTCCATATTTGTATAAACACTGACGGATCTTATCGATGTGATTGCAGGATAGGTTACATGTTACAAGGACACACTCAATGTGTTGGTGAGTGATACAATATTGTGGTATGTTGAATTCTCACTTGTGTTATATAGAATGTCAAAATCTATGCAGATATTAATGAATGTGACAACAATCCTTGTGAACACACTTGTACCAACAATGAAGGTTCATTTGAGTGTGGGTGTAATGAAGGATACCGGCTGGAAGGAAGTACAACCTGCACTGGTAGGAAGTACAGTGTTACTTGATGGTGTTGTGTTTAGTTATGTATGATATGTTATGTACACAAGTATTGCATTACAAGTTGTTACTTATATGTCCTGCATAAATGCTTTCTGCATTCTGTGCATCTGCATAAATAATGTCATTCATGTCATACTGTAGTGTCGGTAATTTTCGCAAGATGTAATTTTCGCAAATTGCTTGATTAAGGACTGTTCACATTTTTATTGTCGCCAATTTGCTTCTTGGAATTATTCACTAGTTGCTTATATTAATTTTCTTCTGAACGGATGAAACGGCAGCTTGGGAGATAGTTGTGTAATGTGATTTGACTTTGGAATTGAAAATTGTCCTTTGTTCCCATGCTGTCATTATAACGACAGCCATTTTATATCCACTCATGTTAGAACCCACAAATAGATTTTGTGAATCTGACCTCTGTCTCAAAAATTAGGACAGATATTACATAGTGCTGCTATTATGTAGTTATGCACAAATGAGTCTTGTAACTCAGAAATTCCATTCTACTTCAGACATTGATGAATGTGCAGACAGTCCTACATCTCCTTGTCCTCACGTGTGTACCAACACTGTCGGATCTTACAGCTGTAGCTGTAGAGAAGGTTATGAATTGGATAACAATGGGATGGATTGTAATGGTTAGTGTATGTATTATCCGTGTGTTCAGTGGCATCTATACATATTGTATGTGTGTACATGTGTTGTGTGTCATGTAATGGTGGGGGAGTGTGTGTGTTGTGTGTGTGTGTGTGTGTGTGTGTGTGTGTGTGTGTGTGTGTGTGTGTGTGTGTGTGTGTGTTCCAGTGATGTAAACAAAATGACCACCCACATTTTCGTTGATTTTAAAATTTGTCATTTCTTCTACAAATTACTTAGACTGCTTTTGACTCACCTACAACTTTGGTATTTAACTGTTTACATAACTTAAAACTGCAAGATAATTGATAACCTCAACACTTTTGGCTTACGTTTTACCTGGAACAGAACCTATTTCATCTACTAGATATTTTGTATGGTTAACAACATGTATTATATATTGTATCAAGCCAGTCATGTACTGCCGACAATGTTATCCTTTCACTGAAATCAAGACATTGGAGTCATGCATGGCAACGCAAAATGTGAAAAGTGTCATTTTGTATGTCATAGGGTGCTTAGAGAATAAAGTATACATATAATATGGAGATTTTGTGTGTTATGAGTGAGATTGAGCTGACAAGGAGTGAGGGAAGATGAGGACTCATAAGCACACAAGAGGTACTCGTAGGCTTGTAAGCTTACTACCTTATGTCACCAATGTGTTGTTGTAAGCTGAGACCTTGTACATATGTCAAGCGTGAAACTTTGCCTTATTTATTTATGTACAGATATTGATGAATGTGAACGTGGCAAACATCAGTGCAGTCAACGCTGCCAGAATTTGGCTGGAAGCTACCTTTGTTACTGTGACTCTGGATTTGTTCGAGCTGCAAATGGTTTGGACTGTGAAAGTGAGTGTATGTGATCCTATTCTCTATGTATGTGGTGTGTGAGTATACATAGCAAAGTGTTGTAGTGAACGTTAGTGTGATCTCAAATGTAAAATATCCCATTCTTTGTAATATTTTGATAGAATTTGACTTGGCAACAGTACTGAACACTACACCTGCACCAGTGAATCCTCAATTTTTAACCACAGTGAAGGATGGCCTGCGGAACTGCAGGTATAACATTTGTACGTGTTTTCACACTCTGTTCACTACAATATCCCAACTTAACCTTACTGAGAACAGTGTTCAAAACATGGGTCATGTTCTTTCCATCAAACTCTCCACAAAACAGCAGCAAGCTACCAGCGACCTCATCTTAGCTATCTTTGGAAGTAGTTCCACTATTGCCCTCCCAATAGTAGCTAACATAAGAAAGCTGAGTTACAACTGTAGCAATGAAGAATTCTCAATAGAGACTCTCCAAGCTGAAGGAGAACTAAAAATATTTCCAAATATCATGACCCTTTCAATGGTGAGCCTTCATGTCAGTGTATCCAGTGTAACATCCTCTCCCAAGTTGGAATCCTTGCTGCTGAAGGGAACATTTGGGTTTGGATCAGTAACTCTTGACACTTATGTGGAAACAAATGATCCTGATGTGTGGACATTTGGAGCTACTTTCGGGGAAGACACAGAAATCAATGTTATTGAACTGATTACTTCTGCCATTGGTGTGGACATCCCATCCGAACCCTTTGGTAGTCTTATGACTATCACTGACCTCTCTGTGACTGGTCTTGTGGACATTGCAGCCAACTTTGAGCTTGTCCTTGTACTTCAAGGTACCATCCACATCAGCACTTGGTACGAGGAGAATGTGTGTATCATCATACACCAGAACCTTGTGGATGTTGGCAGAAAAACTCCTGGACTTAGTTTCATTAGTGGATGTGTACAAACTAGAGGTATCCAATTAAGTACAGTAATTAGTGCTATAAGTGGGTTTAATATAAGCAGTTTTGGGTTCTTTGGTAGTTTTGAGCTTCCAAAATTTCACATTGTTTATTCTACCCCGAACTTTGTCATTGATGACCATCATCTTTCTTTGATTGGCTATTCCAACCTCGAATTTGCATTGGAAAATCTGGATTTCTCTGGGTTTCAATTCATTTTTGACTTTTACAATGCGAGATCAAGGGCATACAGACCATGGGTTTTCTACTGTAACAGAAATTTCTCTCCTTGTATGTTCCGTCCTGTATCTCGTAATCAGTATGGGATCAGCCTCAGTGATATGGTGTTCACCTTATCCAGTGCTCTCAGTCTACCCAGTGTCGAACTTGTCAATGAAGATCTGAATGGCATCATAATCCACAGTATGAATTTGGACCTGAAACTGAAAACGTTATCTCTTGCTATTGAAGTTCCAGAAACAATAACTATATTCATAGACTCTTTCCAAATAAGTGACTTGACCATCTCCTTTGAGATAGCTCTGACTAGGGGGATCAGTTTCAACACATTCAGTCTCTCTGGTGCTCTCCTATTGGGTGAGAGTACATTTGACGTTTCATTCTTGTACAACAATGGTGAGTATGACCTTTTGGCTTGTTCAGAGGACTTTGAAGCCGGGTTTGAAGGTATAGCAAATGCTCTGGGTACCAGTTTGGACAGTTCCATTGCAGTGAGTGCCTTCTCGTTTGATCAAATTGGACTGTTTTCCCCATGCTTTGCCATCAAGTTCAGAGTAGGTGATTTCCCCGAATACATGTGCTTCTCAGCCGACCTCTTCAGAGTAGAATTTGCTGAGGTTGGCATCAGTGCTTGTGTGAATCAAGACAAGAGATGGGTGTTTGGATATGAAGTTCGCGAATTTGTTATTGCCAAACTTTTAACAAAAATAATTGGAAGTGCAGGAAGACAAATTTCATTCTTCAATCAGAAACTAGATGTAGCACTTATTGTCGCACCTGTTCCGGGAAATGATCTTCCTCTCCGAGGAGTCTTGCTGGATCAAGTTGACAACATCAGACAGGGAACAACTCTTATAGTTACTTCACAATGGCCCAAAGGTTGTGACTCCGATGCTTTCTGTACTGTAGCTAGGAGCCTAATTGGAGAAGATTTGAGCATTATCTTAATCATCCATCTAGCTGATGTAATAGTTTCTGTAGAAGCCCGGATAGAAAACTTCAAGATGGGAGACTTAACCTTGTCAGCTGCTTCTATTGAGATGATGTTCGGACCAAGTTTATTCTCAGTAGGACTAGCTGCTGAAATTGAGATCAGCGACCCACCCATCACTCTCTTTGGAGCTTTCCGTTTGAAATTCCCTCTACCTCAGGTTTCCATGGAGTTTGCTATGAGAGGTTGTTGGGAAAATGCTTTCGGCATCCCTATTCTTGACATGTGTGACTTCTTTATAGCAGTATCCATCCTTCCTGGCTCTCCTCCACCTGGTGTGGCCTTTGGTGTCACAGTCAAGATTGGTGAAGAAAGGTGTTTTGTACTTGAGGCAACCGGAATCTTTGGTATCAACCCTAACGATCCAACAGATAACTACTTCTATGTCAGCATCAATAAGCTCACATTCCAGAGAGTGGTGGATCTTTTCTGTGTGGGTCTTCAGCTCCCCAGTTTCCTTGGTGACACCGGGTTTCCTAAAGGGCTCACCACATCTTATGCAGCCAAACCTATATATCTCAAACATGCCGGTCTCACTATTCCAAGAGGTTTCTATTTCAAGGGAACAATAAATATCTTTGGTCTGACCATTGAGAGTGAGATGACCCTGGATCCACCCAAACTAATTGACGTCTATGCCAGATTGGGTCCACTGACATTGGGAGGTGGACTGTTGAAGATGTACGAATCTCGTACCAATACTTATAGAGGACCATATCTCCATGTGGTAGTGCAATTTTTCCCACCAGTATTTAAAGCAGAAGCTTCAGGATATGTTTATGTTCTTGGTATTGAAGCCGAAGCAATTCTGTCTGTATCTAAAAGTGGTTACGAGATCAGCATTTATGGTAACATATTCGGAGCTCTTGAAGCTGAACTGATGATTAGGGCATCTTTTGGTAACATTCTGGATGCATCATACAGTGTTTCTGGGAGGATAAGCATCAGCATTCTACAGGGTATCCAAGAGGCTGTTGTTGGTTTTATCCATGATACTGGTAAGAAAGCTGATAGAGCATTAACGGATGCTCAAAAGAGGGTAAGAGATGCAGAAGTTGCATTCGATGAAGCGGTAGAAGCATTCAACCCAGCCATCAAAGCACTTCAGGATGCACGTGGGAAGGTTGATTCATTTAGAAGGAGGATCAGATCACTTCGAAATAAGTTATGCCATTTAAGAACATGCAGATCTGGTAA